>CAUYLG010068006.1:0-103354 GCA_963573385.1 Cacajao melanocephalus
GTAAGAATTTTCAACACATTCAATATTCATGCCAGTTGCTTTTCTTTGCCAAAGGGGGATACATTTTTATGTTGTCCAAATAGATTGGTGTTTGAGGTGTTGCCTCATGGATTTCAGAAGGGTCCTTCATCCTTTTCATCTATTTATTTATTTATTTTTGCTTTGGTGAGGTTTCTTCTTCTTCTTCTTCTTTTTTGAGATGGAGTTTTGCTCTTGTTGCCCAGGCTGGAGTGCAATGGTGCAATCTCAGCTCACTGCAACCTCTGCCTCGCAGGTTCAAGTAATTCTCTTGCATCAGCCTCACAAGTAGCTGGGACTAGAGGTGTGTACCACCACGCCTGGCTAATTTTGTATTTTTAGTAGAGACAGGGTTTCACCATGTTGGTCAGGCTGTTCTTGACCTCTTGACCTCAAATGATCTGCCCACCTCAGCCTCCCAAAGTGCTGGGATTACAAGTCACTGTGCCCAGCCCCAGCTCTTCAATTTATATCAGCTGCCTTCCAGATCCCTGCAATTTGGAAAGACCAAGTTGGATCCTCAGTCCAGCCCTTAAATTCTACTTAAGATGATGTGATTATTCCAGCCATAAAATGAGAGTAAGACCTACACACACATCTGTGTGTAAATACCCAGGGCTGGAGAGATACATAACAAATTCAGGTGTGATGGGGATGGTGTGGTGCTCAAGCTTGATTTTAACATTTAAAGGTTTTAGTAGGAGAGTTTACTAAGAAAAACCTGTCCAAACTTTAATCTGAAGAAGCCAATAGTGCTTGCTTTCTGTGGAATCCTGCAAAACAGACGAAATGCCAGGACACACAGATGTGGTGCTGCCGAATTTCACTCCTCGTTGCCGTGACACAACCAAAGATTAGACCTCAATTGTGTTTGTCAAGTCCATATGTTGCCTGGAATATATTTTAGGTCGTCCACATGGCAGGAATTTTCCAACAGTGAGAATTTAATGTCCAAAATTAATTTTTCACATAAAGAAGTCCTGGCTAAGCTCTTTTTGAATGCCTTCAACCTGGCAGCCCAAATTTAAGAATTCTAAACCAGGAAAAATGTTCTGTTTTGTTTTGTTTCTTTGAGAGGGAGTCTTGCTCTGTTGCCCAGGCTGGAGTACAGCGGTGTGATCTAGGCTTATTGTAACCTCCGCCTCCCGGGTTCAAGCGATTCTCCTGCCTCAGCCTCCTGAGTAGCTGGAACTACAGGTGTGAGCCACTACGCCCAGCTAATTTTTGTATTTTTAGTAGAGATGGGGTTTCACCATGTTGGCCAGGCTGGTCTCAAACTCCTGACCTCAAATAATGCTCCCACCTTGGCCTCCCAAAATGCTGGGATTACAGGCATGAGCCACCACACCTAGCACAGCTATTATTATTACAAATTTGCAAACTAAGATTTTTCTAAAAGCTTGCACTGAAATGTTTATGTGTTCCCATCCAATGTTTGTATTTCTTCAAAAATGTGTCTGAACTGGGAATGGACTGCAGATTCTCCAGTGTTCATATAAAATTAAAACTCATTATCAGAAGATAATATAGGCAATCAGAAAGTATTATATTGCAAATAAGTTTTCTTCAAATTTGGTAGATCTACAAAAATTTTATTTGGCCTATGAAATCTCCCTTAACTTACCTGACTTTATGATCTCGTAAAAAAACAAAAGGAAAAGAAATCTCCCTTAACTGTATTTATAACCATCTTCCACATCACCTGTTGTTGCTAATGATATATTATACACCACTTTCACACTACCTTCTCCTTTAGTACTCTCAGTATTTGTATAGTGTATTATGGCACATGAAGGAGATTACATAGAGTGATTACCATTGGAGCAAGGCAACTACATAACAAAAAAGCAACTTGAATATAAACATGTAAAACAGAGAACACTCTCCTTATAAATGGCTAGGAATGTCAAGCAGGCATACCATCAGTGTGGGATACAACTAGTTACTTTGGCGGACATAGATTTTAAAGAAATTAACTAGGAAGGGTGTTTCAAGAAAGTGGACCCACAGGAGCCAAGATAGGTACTACCAAGGCTCATATAGGCAATGATAAGCCAAATAGTCTTGACCAAAATAATTTGTAGGCCAAGGCCAGGCATGGTGGCTCATGCCTGTGGTCCCAGCTTTGGGAGGCCAAGGCAGGGAAATCTCTTGAGCCCAGGAGTTTGAGATCAGCCTGGGAAACATGGCAAAACCCCATCTCTACTAAAAATACAAAAAAAATTAGCCAGGAGTGGTGGCGCATGCCTTTATACCCAACTACTAGTGGGGCTTAGGTGGGAGGCGCACCTGAGCCCAGGAAGTGGAGACTACAGTGAACCATGATCATGCCATTATACTCCAGCCTGGACAATGGGAGAGAGACCCTCTCTTAAAAATAATAATAATAATAATAATAATAATTGCTGGCTGGGCGCAGTGGCTCACACCTGTAATCCCAGCATTTTGGGAAGCTGAGGCGGGCAGATCACCTGAGTTTGAGACCAGCCTGGCCAATATGGTGAAACCCCATCTCTACTAAAAATACAAAAATTAGCCAAGCGAGGTGGCATGTGCCTGTAGTCCCAGCTACTTAGGAGGCTGAGGCAAAAGAATCCCTCGAACCTGGGAGGTGGAGTTTGCAGTGAGCCAAGATTGTGCCACTGCATTCCAGCCTGGGCAACAGAGCAAGACTCCATCTCAAATAATAATAATAATAATAATAATTGTAGAGACAGGGTCTTACTATGTTGCCCAGACTGATCTGGAACTCCTGGCCTTCGGTGATCTTCTTGCCTCTACCTCTCAAAGTGCTAGGATTACAGGCATGAGCCATGGGGCCAAGCCCTTGGCCAGAGATTAGATTTAAGAGCTGTGATGAAGAGTAGTGACTGACTGAGGAAATTGTTGGATAGTTGGAATGGCAGCCACGAATTTACGATTGAGTTGCTAGACATGAGGTGGACCACTTAAGCAGAGGATTAAAAGAAAAAATTGCCTGTGGGGAAGGTTTTTGAGAATGTGATAATATGCTAGGTTCTAGGAACAGAGTGGTGAATAAAACAACCATAGTGCCTGCCCCCCATAGCTCTTACACTCTGGTTTTCTTAATAATGTATACTAACGCTGGGAGAAACTGGAAGACAGAGGAACACCAATAAGGATGCTAGTGGAGTAATTCAGTTGTAAGGTCATGAGTTTGGACCTGTCTTCAAGGAAAGAGAAGCTGAAGAACTTGATGCCAGATTAGAAAGAACTTGGGAGTGTTGGAAGACTATGACTTGAACCTAAGCTTCCGTGCTGAAGAAATATATATGGAAGCTGGGAGAAAGAAAACAAAATTTGGATTTGACAGGACAAAATAGCTCATATTTTATTTATTTTTTGAGCCAGACTTTTGCTCTTGTGGCCCAGGCTGGAGTGCAATGGTGCAATCTCAGCTCACTGCAACCTCCGCCTCCCGGGTTCAAGCGATTTCTCCTGCCCAGGATTACAAGCATGTGCCGCCACGCCTGGCTAATTTTGTATTTTTAGTAGAGACAGGGTTTCACCATGTTGGTCAGACCAGTCTCGAACTCCTCACCTCAGGTTCTCTACCACCTCGGCCTCCCACAGTACTGAGATTACAGGCGTGAGCCACTGCACCCAGCCAAAATGGCTTATATTTTAAAGATAGCTCAAGAAAGGATAAAAGCAACAAAAAGATGAATAACCCACATTTTTTTTAAATGAAGGACTTGAATGGACATTTCTCTAAAAATATATGAATGGCCAAGAAGCACTTGAAAAGGTGTTCAACGTTGTTAGACATTAAGGAAAGGCAAATTAAACCAAAATCACGGTGAGAGTCAGGTACAGTGACATGTACCTGTAATTCCAACTGTTCTAGAATAGCTGTAACAATTTTTAAAATAACAAGTATTGGTGAGGATATGGAGAAATTGGAACCTCATACTGCACGTTGCCAGTGTAAAATGGTGCCGCCACTGTAGAAAACAGTTTGACAGTTCCTCAGAAAGTTAAATGTGGAATTACCACATGACACAGCAATTTCACTTCTAGATTTTTATCCAGAAGTATTGAAAACAGACACTGTATACCAATGTCCATAGCAGCATTATTCAAATAATCAAAAGGGTTGATGAAAATAACCCAAATGTCCATCAAAATATGGTATATCCATGCAATGGAATATTAGCCATAAAAAAAGAATGAAGTTCTGATGCATGCTACAATATGGATGGATCTTGAAAACATGATACCAAGTGAAAGAAGCCAAACTCAAAAGAACAACTATTGTATGATTCCATTCATATAAAATGTCTAGGATAGGCAATATCTAGGATAGGCAAATTCAGAGAGACAAAAAGTAGATTAGAGATAATCTTGGCCTGGGAGGATAGGGATGTGTTAGTCTATTTGTGCTGCTATAGCAGAATACTTGAGACTGGGTAATCTATAAGGAACAGAAATTTATCTCTCCTAGTTCTAGAGGCTGGGAAGTCTAAGATCAAGGTACCAGCAGATTGTATGCCTCATGAGGACCCAGCCTCTGCTTCCAAGATGGTGCCTTGAACACCGCATCCTCCAGAGGGGAGGAACATTGTTCCTCACATGGCAGAAAAGCAGAAGAAAGAGAGGGCACTACTCCTGCAACCCCTTCTTACAGCAGCATTAATTCATTTATGAGGGCAGGGACCTCATGATCTAAAAGTCTCCCAAAAGGCCCCACTTCCTAGTGCCGTTGCATTGAGGATTAAGTTTGAACATGAGTTTTGAGGAGGACAAAAACATTCAAACCATAGCAAGGGGAATGGGGAGTTATTGCTTCCTATGACCAGAATTTCTCTTTGGGGTGATGAAAGGGTTATGGAAATAGATCATGGAGATGGTTGCACCTTGTGAGTGGAATACCACTGAAATGTACATTTATGAAAGATTAAAATGGAAAATGTAATGTTTTATATATTATATATAATGTTATATGTTGTATATAATATATGTGTGTGTTTATCAGCCACAAAGTCTTTTTACTTGGAAAACAAAAAAGAAAGGATAAGAATTTGGCTCGGTGTGGCGGCTCACGCTTGTAATCCCAGCACTTTGGGAGGCCAAGGCAGGTGGATCACCTGAGGTCAGGAGTTCAAGACCAGCCTGGCCAACATGGTGGAACCCCGTGTCTACTAAAAATACAAAAATTAGCCGGGCATGATGGTGGGTGCCTGTAATCCCAGCTACTCAGGAGGCTAAGGAGCAAGAATCAATTGAACCAGGGAGACTGAAGCTGCAGTGAGCCACGATTGTGCCACCACACTGCAGCCCCGGTGACAGAGTGAGACCCTCTCTCAAAATAAATAAATAACGTAAAGGGACAGAAGGGAAAAAGGACAGAGCCCTAAAGAATGCCTACAATAAGGGCACAGAAAGAAGAGGAGCTGCCAGCAAAGAGAGCAGAGGAATATAAATGGTCATTCTAGCCCCATGCTGGAAAGTTATGGGCACGGACTAAGGAGTTTGTCCCTATAAAGCCTATAAAAATTTGAGAGTTTATAGAAAGTAAGAAAGAATTTGTTTAATTTGTTTAACAGACCTCTATTAATTTCCCCAATAGCAGATAGAAAATGAGCAAGGTCTTTCTAGGACTTTTCACTAAGATTTTATTCAATGTGACTTTCTCCACAAGCTGGGAGAAATCCACAAGATAATGAAGAAATAGGCAAAAAATTTGTCTTTGGAGGTTCTTCGTTTCTTCTTTTTCACCTCATTCACAATGTTTTTCCAAAAAAGTTCATGTATGTCCTCATATATTAGTTTCACTTAATGTCTGTGAATAGCACGGTCATTATTTAGTGTCCTCAAGCTTACACTTTCTTCTCTACCCTGCTTTCCTTCAGTTTCCGACTTTTCTGCATCACTATGTCTTTTCATCTTTTGCCTTGTTTTACCCTGAAACGTTCCTAGCTTCTTCCCTGCATACGGGACAGAAGCAGAGTTCAAATACAGGGAGTAAACTGGCGCCATGATTATGACATGTCTTCCATGTGCGTTATAAAATTTAAAACCCTGGATACCTTTTATTTTAAAAGTGCAATTCGATGTACTTAACGCTAGCACAGTGTAATGCTTCTAGTGCACAGATCATCTTTACATTCATTGTTTCACTTTGATCCTCCCAGCAACTCTCTGAGTTTCAGGAGATACTCCAAACTAGGTTTACTAGACATTCTCTTACATTAGGATTAACTTGTAAATACTAAAGTACTTTTCATCTATTGTCCCAAGAAATTCTTCCAGCAGAGTTATTTGTTTATATATTTTGCAAATCTGAAAGTAGGGGGAGGGAGAAAGAAGCTGAGAAAGAATAGAGTAAAAAATAAGATCATTGTCAGAAAAGCTTGCCTCATTCCTCTATAAAAGCAAGCCAAGAGGCTGGGTGTGGTGGCTTGTGCCTATAATCCCAGTACAATGGGAGGCCGAGATGGGTGGATCACCTAAGGTCAGGAGTTCAAAACCAGCCTGGCCAACATGGTGAAAACCCATCTCTACTAAAAAAATATAAAAATTAGCTGGCGGGTAGTGGTGGGCACCTGCAACCCCAGCTATTCGGGAGGCTGAGGCAGGAGAATCACTTGAACCCAGGAGGCGGAGGTTGCAGTGAGCTGAGATCACACAATTGCACTCCAGCCTGGGCAACAGGGGTGAAACTCCATTGCAAAAAGAACAAAAAGAAAAAGTCAAGAAATGAAAAACAAGACCTTTTCATTTCCTAGTTGCTCTATTTTGTGGAGGAAAACAGGCATCATGGGATGTTGCCAGTTTGAGATGTTATTAGTGCGTACTTTCTGACTTTGGTCATGTAAGATTGAGATGTGTAAGAAAACACTGTGTAAATATTTAATAACTGATGTAATTATTACATTGCTTCCATACATTAAATTTTGAAAGTCAACATGGAAGAATTTATTTATTCAAATAAAATAGCTGTCTCCTCCTTTATTCTATAAGCAAACAAATTGAACTTTTTGTCACGAGCTAATGACTGTGGCAAGAGACTGCCTACCATGAATGCATTCCAGATTCTGACAGAGGAGGAATTGTGTTGCGCCCTCTAAGTAAACTTGTGATCCTCTCAGTCACCTCTCAACTGTTGAAGGGCTGATTATCCAGTTCCTGGATTTACACAGACCTTTTGCTTTTCTTCTTTCTCTGCAATTTTTCTGTCTTCTTCCCTCTAATTCAGATCTCATTATTACCTCAAAAGGAAAAAAGGTACTCTAAGAGACATATTGACTGATTTAATTTGGAAAAGTTTGCAGTATTTTGAGTCTGCTAAACTGTTTCTTGATGGTAAGAATACTGTAAATATTGACTAGAAGTTAGGGGTTATCTATGCATTTTTTCCTTCTTCCTTTTTTTGGTGGGTACATAGTAGGGATATATATTTATGGGGCACATGAGATGTTTTGATACAGACATGCAATGTGAAATAAGCACATCATGGAGAATGGCTTATGTATCCCCCTATGCATTTTAATTATTTCATTAGCCATAACTATAGGAGGTCAATGTATGTATAGATCTTTTATAAACAGCCAACTTCAAGTCTAAGCAGATCAATTTCTTAGCATTTAAATCATAATTTGCACTTCACAAGTGAGAAAGGAAAACTATAGGTTTAAGACCACAGACCCTCCAGGCACAGTGGTTCACACCTGTAATCCAACACTGTGGGAGGCTGAGGCAGGTAGATCACGAGATCAGGAGTTCAAGACTAGCCTGGCCAAGATGGTGCAACACAGTCTCTACTAAAAATACAAAAAATTAGCTGGCGTGGTGGCGGGCACCTGTAATCCCAGCTACTCGGGAGGCTGAGGCAGAGAATCATTTGAACCCGGCGTGGGGGCAGAGGTTGCAATGAGCCGAGATCATGGCATTGCACTCCAGCCTGGGCAACAGAGTGAGATGCTGTCTAAAATAAAATAAAATAATAAAATAGACCCCAGACCCATGTTGCATTTCACTGGCTGACAAGGTTTTGTGAAAATGGTGAAAAATATATATTTCAGCCACATATTTTTTTTAAAGTATTAGGCTTACATCAAAGCAGAGGGAAGAAAAGATAATATTTCAAGAAAGGGAACAATACCAGTGAAAGCACAGAGAAGGGCTGAGAACTGCCCATATACAGGAGTGTAAAGAAACTGCCTTGGTAGAGTAGAGAGCTCTAAAAACTAAGGTGTGGCCGCCATAAGAGACGCTTTGAAGAGAAGGCATGGGAGTTAGAACTTGCCTCAGCCAGAAGTACGCTGTGGGTTTGGCTTCTGAGGAGAAGAGTGACATGAAGAAAGTACTGTTTAGGAAGGATTGGCCAGGCAGCAGGACTGCAGGAGGGAACAGAGGAGAGGGGCAGGCATCAGCCTGTTGTGATTACATCTGTGACATCTATTTCCTTGGCCTGGAATTGTGCCACCTTTCAACAAAGCCTGGATTTGGTTTCGCATCATACTTTCAAAAAGTTTTAATCCAGGAGTAAGAGAAAAGGGAATTCACTTGTTTTGAGTCCTTATTCTAGTGCACCAGACACTGCTAGAAGCTTTCCAAGCATCTTACTCAATCCACGCAAACCTGCTCTATTGAGATAGCTATTATTAGCCCCATTTTAGAGAGGAGAAAATTGAGGTAGGTAACTTGCCTTTGGTCATATAGCTAGGAAATGACAGGATCAGATTTCAAACCCATGTCTGACTTCAAAGCTCTTCGTCTTTCCACTGTACCAAGACTTTCAGAGTCTGGGGGTAAAATAAAACTGTTGTGTTAATATATTGCGTTTAATGTTTATAAAGATAGTTGGATTTTTAAATATTGTCATCTCAAACTAAAAATGCTACCTTTCCTAGACCTAAATGTTGTCTCTCTGCTTAGCTCTTCAGCCGTCTATGAAAGGGGTAGGCACACTCCCTCCATCATTTTCAGAAGACCTGAAGAGGCTGCCTTGTCTCCATTGCCGCCTTCTGTGGAGGACACAGGATTACCTTCTTATGAACAGGCAGTGGCACTGACCAGAAAACACAGTGTTTCACCACCACCACCATATCCTGGGCCCACAAAAGGATTCAGGGTATTTAAAAAATCTATGTCTCTTCCATCTCACTGACTACCTTGCCATCTTGGTATAAGAAATTTGTGTTATTTATAGGCCGGGCATGGTGGCTCATGCCTGTAATACCAGCACTTTGGGAGGCCAGGAGTTTGAGACCAGCCTGGCCAACATGGTGAGTCCCTGTCTCTACTAAAAATTCAAAAATTAGCGAGGCATGGCAGCGCATGCCTGTAATCCCAGCTACTCAGGAGGCTGAGGCAGGAGAATTACTTGAATCTGGGAGGCGTGGGTTGCAGTGAGCCGAAATTGCAGCGCCACTGCACTCCAGCCTGGGCAACAGAGCAAGACTCTATCTCAAAAAAAAAAAAAAAAAGAAGAAGAAGAAATTCATGTTATTTGAATGGTTTGTTCTCCCTGAACCAAAAAAGACATGTCTCCAGCTTTTTAGGACAAATTGCAAGGAATAAAGGAAGAATAAGACATGTGTTGTACCACGGAAGCTCTGTCTGCATCTTGAACCTGAACTTGATCATTATCAGCTTGATAAGAGACTTTCTGACTCTATATCCTTGAAGTTAAGAAGAAAGCACATTTTTGTAATGTTCATTTTAGTGGTTAAAAAAAAACTTTGTTATAAAGAACGTAGGCAGAATTAGTGAACTCTTTGCATCCTTTGTACAGATAAAGGTTATAGATTTCTTGTGTTGAATATTAAAAAAGCAAGAATGTCTAACCATTAAGATTATCCAAAGTTAGGCCAGGCGAAGGGGCTCACACCTGTAATCCCAGCACTTTGGGAGGCCAAGGTAGGCAGATCACCCGAGGTCAGGAGTTTCAGACCACACTGGCCAACATGGTAAAACCCCATCTCTACAAAAATACAAAAAAAATTAGCCAGGCATGATGGTGGGTACCTGTAATCCCAGCTACTGGGGAGGCTGAGGCAGGAGAAGCCCTTGAACCCAGGAGACAGAGGTTGCAGTGAGGCGAGATCACGCCATGGCACAACAGCCTGGGTGACAGAGTAAACCTCTGTCTCAAAAAAAAAAAAAGAGATTATCCAGTTATGATATTGGACCTATTCTTTCTTAGGATTTTTTTTTGGGGGAGGGTTAGAAATACTTCACAGAATTTGCCATTTCAGTATAAATCTGTGACTTGGTTTTATATGTTAAATTATTGCATAGCAGTCATCATAATTTGCTGGCTTTAGATCTTAACTCTTGCTGTCAATAATGTTTTAGTATAGGTAGTGGGGTCAGCAGTTTTCTTGTTCTAAAACATACTATTTGCTATGAAGTTAGTTCTTCAGAGGATATAAGGCTGCAATGAAAAGGATTTGCAAGGTTTGTTATGCTATCAAATAAACAGACCTCAAATCCAGGAGACACTAGAATTAATGAAGTTGCTCCGTTACTGATTAGTAAATACTCCCATCTTCATTGCAAAATTATCACTATATGTAACTACATATGATTATTTTGAAATTTGTTGAACTTCATAGTTTGAGAATCTGAAAAATGTAATTTGCTTTTCTGCTCTTAAAATAATATTGATTAATGTTACGAGAAACCTTTTGCATCTCTTAATATGTCCGAACACAACAGGAAAACACCATAATCATTTAAACCCATTCTTTGTCTATTCTTCTAAATAATATGTATAACCAATTTTTCCTTAAGAATGTAGTAGCATATAAGCTATAAATTTCTGGAGTATATGCACACAAATTTATCTGGGTGGGTATGTTCATATATGTGATTTTGTTTCCTCTTCCAGGAGCTCAAGAAATAACATACTCCTGAAAAATAGAATAGAAAATTATGTGCTTTATGTTTTTGCCAGGCAATATATTTTCTTATCATTTAGGATCATTTATAAAAATGATCATTATTTATTTTGTTTTATAATTTTTACAGGAGTGAGACTGCAAACCCACATATGTTTGATAATTCCTGCCACATTAAATGTTTAGAAAATATAAATCATATTACAGTGCATGTGTGAATGTATGTCTCTCTTTTAAGATGCATCATCTTAAGGCAAATAAAAGTTTAAGTCCTTAATCATTACAGACTGCTAAAGACTTTCTCCTTTTAGATTCTCAGTCTCTTTGTTGCTTGTTGCAAATAGATCATCTAGCAACATTTACATTTAATTAAGAAATATAACTTGATTTTAAAAGTTACCCACGTTGTGTATAAAAATCTTGCTATTAGTGTGTCTTGGCTTTACATAAGCACTTTTGCTCATGTGACTTTGCACTTATTTTAATCCTCTTTAAAGGGTTACAGGCAAATTCTACTTTGCAATAATCACACTAAGGCATAAAAGAATAACTTGTCCAAAATCTAGCAAGTTGGTGACAACTGGGTTTAGAATGAGTGAGCACAGTTTTCTAGTCCCATGCCATGCCTATAAAATTATACTGCCTCAAATTATGAAATTCAGGAATCTTGTATGTAATTCTAAGTTTGGGACAGAAACTTACAAGCATTTCTCATCTATACATACATTTATATACATACATGTTACACATATTTATATGTATTCTCATATACATATGAAAAATACTTATGATGAATAGAATTATAAGATATATATGTATCATTTACTGAATCATATTCTGAAATATCCCATGAACTCATTTACTTCTCTTGACTCCCAAAATTCTAACTACAAAGCTAGCCTCAGAACCTGTGACAACCCCACCCCACTCAAGCAGCTGCCTAGATTTGTCTACTGCTATCATTTTGTATAAAACAGTCGCTCTAACTTGAATGAGTCTACACTCCATCATTAAGATTGTGATATTTATAGAGTATCCAATGTGGAGATAATGATACTTTAAATATAAAAAGGAAAACATGATAAAACTGTTATTGACAAAGGCTTGTAATGATTGAGCAGTCACATGTATTTCTGTCGCTTTTACCATTTTCTATTCCTGTTCTAAGTTTGGTGGTAGATTTATTGTTTTGTTTGATTTATCTGTTTTGTTTGTATTTCATCTCCCAGCAATTGATTAGTGTTAATCATTAAATCTATTTTGACACAAGGTTTTATATATAATTAGATCAGTTTTCCACTTTATTACAATGAAGAAATCAGTGAAATATGGATATAAAAGGAGGATTGGACTTGGAAAACACAAATACACATTTACAAGGCTATGCCTTCAGTAGGATAGACAATTCTATGTAGAATATTTTCTTTTGATAATGAAAAAAATTAAAAAGGTCACAAACTTTGACTGTGTCAAAGCATTTTTATTTTTAATTTTTTGAGACAAGGTCTTGCTCTGCCACCCAGGCTGGAGTGCAGTGGAGCAGTCACAACTCACTGCAGCCTGAACTTCAGGGCTGAAGTGGTCCTCTGCCTCAGCCTCCTGAGTAGCTGGGACTACAGGTGCATGCCAGTACACCTGGCTAATTTTTGTGTTTTTTGTGGAGACAGGGTTTCTACAGAAATTGTTGCCCAGGCTGGTCTCCAACTCCTGAGCTCAAGTGATCCACCCACCTCAGCCTCCCAAAGTGCTGGAATTAAGGCATGAGCCACCATGCCAGCCTGCTGTGTCAAACTTTTGCATCTTTTTTTGAGACAGAGTCTTGCTCTGTAGCCCAGGCTAGAGTGCAGTAGAGTGACCAGGAGGTTGGCTCACTGCAACCTCTGCCTCCCAGGCTCAACAGATTCTCCTGCCTTAGTCTCCCGAGTAGCTGGGATTACAGGCACCTGGCAAACTTTTGTATTTTTAGTGGAGACGGGGTTTCACCGAGTTGGCCAGGCTGGTCTCAAACTCCTGACCTCAGGTGATCTGCCTGCCTCAGCCTCCCAAAGGGCTGGGATTACAGGCATGAGCCACCATGCCCGGCCCCAAGTTTTCCATCTTTTAATGATGCACCCTCTGAGCAAACACACAGAGAAAACTCTCAGAACAATTAAAAACTGCAGAGCAACAGTATCCTCCATGTCTTTGGTTTCAAGTTTGCCTCTAAAATACTAATCCATATTTTTCTACTTCTCAGATAATTTATGTGTGCCTCTAAAATGCTCATTCATATTTTTCTACTTCTCAGATAATTTATGTGTGTATATTCTTCCTAAATGTACAAGAGACTTTTTAACACTAAAAGATTGTCAGTGCTTAACAAAAACTCAATTTTATATTACTCATATTGTTTTGTTTTTAATTGAATGTGAATTAATTTTTATTAGTTATTTGATTTGGAATGTTATGTATGCCATTAACACTATTAGGGGAATGTCTAGCATTTCTGTATTTTTAAAGAATTTGATTCCTTTGCAGATTCTGTCTATGTGATCATTTTAAAACACGTGTGACATAAATCAGTACCTCATTCTTCTATATTGTGTGTCTCCTCCAACTTTTTTTTGCTTTTTTTAAAAATGTTTCTGTAACACCTCAACAGTTTAAGGTAATTCAGTATACATATGTCAGTATTTTCATTACCTGAAAAATGCAACCAATTTTTAAAATTCATCTTTTTCCTAAAACTTTATTATGTTTTTATTTTAAGGGGTTTCCTGTCATATATACTTTTTACACATGCAAATAAACTTTATACAAAGTGAATATTTATTGTTTCATTTAAGCATTCTTCCTCATATAATGGCATATGATATTATATTAATTAAATCTGAACAACACATTGCGTGTTTTTAAAATAATATTTATAGCATGATATTTATGTGTATCTTTTACCCAGTGGGGCTAGCATTCTATTTAAACAATTTAGTCGCAATATTTAATATATTGTTTGAGGCAAATATATTACTCCATAATACTAATGTTATTTCTGTGAGCTATATCTATACATAATTGAAAAAATCAGTAGTAATGTTACTAAATTATAAGAGTAATATAGCAAGACTCCCAGCTTAAAAGAAGTAATACTAAGTGTCATACATATAAGTGAGCATTGATTATTATTCAGTATTACTTAATGTTAAACATTTAGACCACCTTAAATTTTTTGGATCCAAATGAATTAGATGTACATCTTAATATTTATACTCCTTAAAATTACTTTTATCATGAGAAGACAAGTGACTGGCTGGGAGAAGATATTTGCAAAAGACATGTCAGATAAAATGTGTCCAAAAATAAACAAAGACCTCTTAAAACTCAACAACAAGAAAACAAGCCAATTTTAAAATGAGCAAAAGACTAAACACTTCACCAAAAAAGATATGCAGATGGCAAAAAAGCATATGAACTGATGTTTGACATCATAGGTTATTAGGGGATTACAAATGAAAGCCACAATGAGATGTCACTACACACCTATTAGTATTCCCCAAATCTAAAACACTAACACCACAAAACATCCTGCTGGTGAGGATGTGGAACCACAGGAACAACTCCTGTTCATTGCTGATGGGAATGAAAAATGGTATAGCCACTTTGGAAGACAGTGGTAGTTTCTTACAAAATTAAACATATTCTTACCAAATCATCCAGCAATCATGAGCCATACTATTTACCCAATAGAGTTGGAAACTCATGTCCACACAAAAACCTGCACACAGGTGTTTGTAAGCAGTTTTGTTCGTAATTGCCAAAACTTGGAAGCAACCAAGATGTTCTTCAGTAGGTGAATGGATAAACTGTGACACATCCGGACAATGGAACAAAAAAGACTTTTTAATTGTGTTTTAGAGAGAGGGTCTTGCTCTGTTGCCTAGGCTGGAGTGCAGTGGTGCAATTATAGCTCACTGCAGCCTCAAACTCCTGGGCTCAAGTGATCTGCCCACCTCAGCCTCTGGAGTCTCTGGGATTACAAGCTCTAGGAGTATGACTTTTAGATTCCACATATAAGTAAGATCATATGGGATTTGTCTTTCTGGACAATGCAAGTTAACATGTATTGAACACTAGACTAGTTTTCTATTGCTTCATAACAAAATACCACAAATTAGCAGCTTCAAACAACACACATCTCAAAGTTTCTATCAGTCAGAGTCCAGGTACACCTTAGCAGAGTCCTCTACTTAAGCTTTGACGAGGTCAGAATCAAGGTGTTGGCCAAGGTTGGAGTCAAGGTGTTTTCATCTGTAGGCTTTACTTATAGAAAACTCCACTGTGAAAGCTCTCTCAAGTTATTGGCAGAATTCATTCTGATGCATCTGTAAGACTGAAATCCTTTATGAGCAGGAGACACTAAGCCAGCCGAAGCTCCAGAGCGCACCTGCAGTTCCTAGAAGCTACCTGTAGTTCCTTGCCACATCGACTTCCTCATCATGCTCCTCACCCTGTCAAGCCAGCAAAGAGATCTCCAGATCTTATTTATTTATTTTTATTATATCCAGAGTGTGCCTGCTACAAAATGGAGCCTTATAGAATGTGACATCTTCACAAGAGTGACATCTCATCACCTTCTATTGGTTAGAAACAAGTCATAGGTTTTGTTAACTCATCAGAAGATTCCACGAAGGAGAAAATACCAGAAGTGAGCAAGCCTTGAGAATTACTTTAGGTTCTGTCCACCAGAGGCCCTATCATGTGCTAGGCCTTCATGTGCGTTCCGTATGATCTTTCCTTTCATATAAGCATATTTTAAAAGTCTTTCAGGCCAGGCGCAGTGGCTCATGCTTGTAATCCCAGCACTTTGGGAGGCTGAGGTGGTTGGATCACCTGAGATCAGGATTTGGAGACCAGCCTGGCCAACATGCTGAAATCCCATCTCTACTAAAACTAAAAAAATTAGCTGGGTGTGGTGGCACGCACCTGTGATCCCAGCTACTTGGGAGGCTGAGGCAGGAGAATTCCTTGAACCCCGGAGGCAGAGGTTGTAGTGAGCCGAGATCACGCCACTGCACTCCAGCCTGGGCGACAAAGTGAGACCTTGTCTCAAAAAATAAATAAAAAGTTTTTCAACTGTAAAGTCATATAAATATCACATAATATCTAATGCTAATATCTTATTGTTTCTTGAAAACTTTGTAATGTCTCACTATTTACTGATTTTACCTGTTCATTTGTCTACAATTCCTAGCATTAAATAGCATAAAGAGATTAAAGTGCTTATATCAGAGGCAATAAATTGAGAGCAGCTTGGGAAATTGGTCCTACTCCTTAGCTGACCACAGAAGATTCATCCAAAAGGAAAGGAGCTGAAGAAGAGCAGATCAAACCCATAGTCCTATCATATCCCTGAATGTCTTCTTCACCCCACATTTGATTTATAATATGGCTGTGTATTGTGTTCTAGGTTAATAATCATTTTCCCTTGGCATTTTGTAGATATTCCTCTAATGTCTTCTAGCAGTTGATTGCAATCAAGAATTCTAATAATAGTCTGATTTCATGACTTTGCACATGACCCTTTATTTCCCACTGGAACCTTTCAAATCTTTTCATCCCTGGTGATCTCAAATTCATTATTCTGTCCAGGCATGGGGCCTCATGCTTCTAATTCCAACACTTTAGGAGGCTGGAGCCCATGAGTTTGAGACCAGCCTAGGCAACATAGTGAGACCTCATCTCTACAAAAAAAATTTTTTTTAATTAGCTGGGCTTGGTGGTACAAACCTGTAGCCCACACTACTCTGGAGGCTGAGGTGAGAGGATCACTTGGGCCCAGGAAGTTAAGGCTGCAGTGAATTGTGGTTGGGCCACTACACTCCAGCCTGAGCAAGAGAGCAAGAAAGTGTCTAAGAAAAAAAGGCTGGGTGTGGTGGCTCATGCCAGTAATCCCAGCACTTTGGGAGGCTGAGGCAAGCGGATCTCTTGAGCTCAGAAGTTCGAGATTAGCCTGGGCAACATAGTGAAACAACATCTCTACCAAAAATAAACAAATCAACTGGGTGTGGTGTTGCCTACCTGTGGTCCCAGCTACTCAGGAGGCTGAGGCAGGAGGATTGACTGAGCCTGGGAGGTGGACGTTGCAGTGAGCCAAGATTGTGTCACTATATTCCAGCCTGGGTGATGGAATGAGACCCTGTCTCAAAAAAAAAAATTATGATTCTGAGGCTTGGAATAAGTTTTCATTTATTGTTCATGGCATCCAATGCCTCCTTTCACTCTAGAGATCTGTGTCCCCCAATTCTAGGAAATAATTTTTCCTAGAATTGTATAATTCTAGGAAATTGTATAATTTTCTTGTATAAGTTTTTGGTAGTTTCCTTACCTTGGTTTTCTTTGCTTTTTCTGTGATTCCTAATGGTTGAATATTGCACTTTCTGGATTGATCAACTATTTTTCATTTCCTTCTCTATTCTACTTTCTGCATAAGTATAACTGAACCCAGGTTTAACTGCTTGCTGCTAGGAAGCCAGATACAAGAGACAAGGGTTGATGGGAAGAAAACCAGGTTCATAGAGAAACAGCAAAATTGAGAAGATGGTGAACTAGTGTTCTCCATCTTAAATTTTCAGGTTGGCTGGAGAGTTTTTATGGGAGGGGAATAAAGTGAAGAGGAGGGAGTTGCATCAAGAGGCGACTGAGGACTGCAGATATTTGGGCACCAGCGAGGTCAGAGGAAGTTGGAAATTTCTTTGTCCTTGGTCAGTTCACAATGCCCCTATAAATCTTTTTTTTTTGGGGGGGGACGGACTCTTGTTCTGTCACCAGCTTGGAGTACAGTGGTGTGATCTTGACTTACGGCAACCTCCATTTCCTGGGTTCAAGCGATTCTCCTGCCTCAGCCTCCTAAGTAGCTGGGATTACAGGCACGTGCCACCATGTCCAGCTACTTTTTGTATTTTTAGTAGAGACAGAGTTTCACCATGTTGGCCAGGATGGTCTGGATCTCCTAACCTTGTGATCCACCCACCTCAGCCTCCCAAAGTGCTGGGATTACAGGCATGAGCCACCGCGCCTGGCTGCACCTGTAAATCTTTAACAAAATGTAGTTAGTGGTTTAGATACTTCCCGTTTAATCCCAGACTTAGTTTTAAAAATTACATGATTGCTGTTTTTGCATATTATTTCAGTGCTCTAAAATTATCCCTGCCTATGTGTAGGAATGGGGAAAGGCCACTTAAACATTTAAGTTGAGTTAGTTATGTTAGTTTTTTTGCTATTTCACTGTTACAGTTCCCCACTATTAAAGGCTCATTACACAGTCTTGTGGGATTAGGGACGTTGTCTCTCATCTGGCTACTTCCTGTTGAACATGGTTGATGTGGGTCAACTGTGAAATGTAACCATTTGATCTGGCAGCAAGCTGATGTTCAAGTCCTTGCTCCTTTCACGTTTTTAGGAGGACCTGATCTCCCAGTTGAGAAGGATGTAGGGCCATGTTTGTGGAATAAGTGATCCTGCTAGAAGCAAACTCATGAATAGAATTTAGTATAGTGCCTAGAGTCTTAACATATTTGGCAATTGCTAAATTGTTTATTTAGAGTTTGGTCCATTTTTTCTAGTTTTTCCCATTGATCATGGTCTCCAAGATGACAATCTAAAGGTTGAAGGAAGGAGCAAGTCATACATTTTCATAACCATCATAGTCTTCTGTGAATCAGGGCATAGACAGGTATTAGCTCCAGAATATGGGGCCCCCATATCCATAAGTTAATAAATCTCTTCCTTCCTCACTGTCAGTTGTACCCAGGGCTCCTCTGGGGATATGATGACAGGTTGGCTAAACATACATATTTAGCAGGTTACAGAAAGAACTATAAATATTTATGAAGGTGGTCCTGACACGTGCATGTTGAACAAACATGTATGTAACATATGACCCATGTTTTCCTTGGGGTGGAATCTTGACTCTTCCCTGGCATGGCCTTAGGTCCTATTTACACTTTGGTATCTTATTGCCACAAAGAGTTTATTCTGTTTTAATGTTAACTCTTGTCAATTGCTGTGTCTAAATCATAAAAGGAAAGGGGTATAATGAGGTGTGTCTGACCTCCTGTCCTCTCATCACTGGGAACTATGTTTTTTAAGTTTTTTTTTTCTTGGGGGTTCTCCTGGTCAAGGGGGATCCATTTGGTTGGTGGGGTGCTTAGGATTTTATTTTTCAGTTTAAATTTCTGCTTTTTTGATCAAGATATGCCAGAGGCAGCATCACTGGCTAAACTTTCATTTTGTCTCATATTGTTGCCAGGATGGTGTGGCTACCTGCCCCAGGTCCATCATGTGCCTTGGTGGGATCCCTATGGCCAAGGGACTTGAAGTAAAAAAACTTATAGCCAATTAATCATTCTAAGTCAGGTGAGAATGAAGGTGAGTAGACACTTGTTAACCCATAAAACCCTTTTAAGTAACCTAAGAGCCAGAAACCAAAAACCAAAAGGCAAGTTTACAAAATTGACTTATTTAAAAGCTTTACATGTTGAAAGAATTAGCAATGTTAATTTGGTTTTGAGGACATTTGTCAAAGATGTAAAAGGCTCAAAATATTTGATAAAAATAGAATAGTTATTCATTTAACCACTATAAAAGCAACGTGGAAAGTGACAGGGGGTACAACTTTTAACCAATTTATTTATTTATTTTTACTTTTAATTTTATTTTTATTTTTATTTTTATTTTTTTGAGATAGGGTCAGCCAGGTTCGGTGGCTCATGCCTGTAATCCCAGCACTTTGGGAGACCGAGGCAGATCATGAGGTCAGGAGATCAAGACCATCCTGGCTAACACAGTGAAACCCATCTCTACTAAAAATACAAAAAAGAAAAAAATACCAAGGCATGGTGGCATGTGCCTGTAGTCCGAGCTACCCAGGAGGCTGAGGCAGGAGAATCACTTGAGCCTGGGAGGCGAAGGTTGCAGTGAGCTGAGATTGCACCACTGCACTCCAGCCTGGGCGACAGAGCGAGACTCTGCCTCAAAAAAAAAAAAAAAAGAAAAGAAAAGAGGTAGGGTCTCACTCTTGCCCAGGCTGGTGTGCAGTGGCAAGATCTTGGCTCACTGCAACTTCCGCCCCCAAGACTCAAGCAATCCTCCCACCTCAGCCTTCCCTAAGTAGTAGCTGGGTCTTGCCCAGGCTGGTGTGCAGCGGCAAGATCTTGGCTCACTGCAACTTCCGCCCCGCAGACTCAAGCAATCCTCCCACCTCAGCCTCCCCTAAGTAGTAGCTGGGACCACAGACATACACCACTACACCCAGCTATTTTTTTGTATTTTTTTGTAGAGACAGGGTTTCACCACATTGCCTAGGCTAGTCTCAAACTCCTGAGCTCAAGCTATCTACCTGCCTTGGCCTCCCAAAGTGTTGGAATTACAGGCATGAACCACTGCAACTGGCTTTAACCCTTTTAAAGTTCAAGTTTCCTAAGGAAGCAAAAAACTAATACAGACAATATGGGAATTATCTTTTTTATTTTTATTTTTTTGAGAAAGAGTCTTGCTCTGTGACCCAGGCTGGAGTGCAGTGGCACGATCCTGGCTCACTGCAACCTCCACCTCCCGGGTTCAAGCGATTTTCCTGCCTCAGTCTCCCAAGTTGCTGGGATTACAGGTACGTGCCACCACACCCAGCTGATTTTTATATTATTAATAGAGACAGGATTTTGCCATGTTGACCAGGGTGGTCTCAAACTCCTGACCTCAAGTGATCTGCCCATGTTGACCTCCCAAAGTGCTGGGATTACAAGCAGGAGCCACTGCGCCTGGCCAGAAATTATCTTAAAATGCAAAATCTTGTTTCTTAAGCCATATGCCAAAAAGGCAAAGAAAAACATCTGCAGTGTGATTGCTTCTCCTCACGAGAAGCCCATTTAGATAAGCTAGAAGAATAAAGTACCTGAACTTAATGAGACATAGGAAGAGTGTTTTCAAAGTTATGAGTATAGCATAGCAAGGGAATACATGACTCTTAGTAATTGCATGAGAAGTTTCCTGATTACATTTTAAAATTTAGACATACCAAGAAAAGTCAAGAGTACAGAATCAAGTTATACTGGAGGAAAGCACTGATTTTTTTAGACCTTCAAGATACCACTTTTCAGCATCAGGCCACAACAGTTAGAACCAGAGGAAAAATCTTACAGAAGCTGATGAAAAAGTAGAAGGAGAGATTTATCATCTCAGGCCTTCTCAAGAGGAGAATAAGCTGAAAGCAAAAGCTGAACTTCTAAGATATGAATCTGAGAAGTTTTCAAAAGAAACAGGTTTTAGAATTAAAAATCAAAAAGTCTTATAATTTCACTAAGATTGGCCGGGTGCCGTAGCTCACACCTGTAATCCCTAGCGTTTTGAGAGGCCAAGGCAGGTGGATTGCATGAGGTCAGGAGTTCAAGACGAGCCTGGCCAACATAGTAAAACCCCATCTCAACTAAAAATACGAAAGATTATCTGGGTGTGGTGGCAGGTGCCTGTAATCCCAACTATTTGGGAGGCTGAGGCAGGAGAATCACTTGAACCCAGGAAGCAGATGTTACAGTGAGCCAAGATTACACCATTGCACTCCAGTGTGGGCAATGAGAGTGAAACTCCCTCTCAAAAAAAAAAAATTAACAAAGATTAAATCAATACCTTAAGAAAATCTTGTTTTAATATAGCGTACCAATATTAGAAGGACTATTTTGAATAATTCTTTTTAAACTGTAGCCAACTTAATCACATACAAAATTCCTTTTGTAAATGCCCCTTCACGAATCTTATCACAACTTATACACAACATCTATGACTTGCTTGGACATTCTGATTTGTCTCACATTTTTTTCTTTTCTAAATAATCAGTCATATTACTTTATTTATTTATTTATTTTGAGATGGAGTTTCACTCTCGTTGCCCAGCCTGGAGTGCAATGGTGCAATCTCGGCTCACTGCAACCTCCCCGTCCTGGGTTCAAGCGATTCTCCTGCCTCAGCCTCCTGATTAGCTGGGATTACAGGAATGCGCCACTGCACCAGGCTAATTCTGTATTTTTAGTAGAGATGGGGTTTCTCCATGTTGGTCAGGCTGGTCTTGAACTCCCAACCTCAGGTAATCCACCCACCTCGACCTCCCAAAGTGCTGGGATTACAGAAGTAAGCCACCATGCCTGGCCCAGTCATATTACTTTAAGACAAAAATTTACCATACAGGATCCTTTTTTTGAATACAATTATTTTTTTAAATAACCTTTTCTATTAAAAAGAAACTTTTTCTTTTTTTTATGGGCCAGGAGCGGTGGCTCACGCCTATAATTCCAACACTTTGGGCGGCAGAGGCGGGCAGATCATGAGGTCAGGAGATTGAGCAGGACCATCCTGGCCAACATGGTGAAACCTCGTCCCTAAAAATACAAAAATACTCTCGCCCTGTCACCAGGCATGAGTACAGTGGAGTGATCTCAGCTCACGGCAAACTCTGCCTCCCAGGTTCAAGCGATTCTCATGCCTCATCCTCCCAAGTAGCTGGGACTGCAGTGCCACTACCCCCAGCTAATTTTTGTATTTTTAGTACAGACAGGATTTCACTATTTTGGCCAGGCTTGTCTGCAACTTCCGGCCTCAAGTGATCTGCCTGCCTTGGTCTCCCAAAGTGCTGAGATTACAGGTGTGAGCCACCATATCCAGCCAAATACAATTTTTAAAAAAAAATTCATAACTTTTCTTATACCTTTCACTCTTACTGGTTCCTTTCTACCTTCACTCATAAATAACTTTTAAATAAGCTCTAAATTACATAGAATTTTTTTCTCCATTAGAACATAACTTACAAAATTATATATTGACTAGAATTTTTATTTTTAGTAATCTTAAATTTTAGTGAAAATCTAGGAAGCAAGAAATCCTGAACTGTTTATCAGATAATAGTATTTTATAGATGAAACTATGCCACAATTTTTGGAAACATATTGCCCTATACCACAAAACTTTCTTAGTTGGTGGTGGACCAGACATCCAGTGAGCATTTGTTATTTAATTTAAGATAATTTTAAGACTTTAAATTACATAAAAAGTTCACCTACAAGCACTTATTATATTTACATGTACTCAATTTTTTCATTTTTAACAGTTTATCTAGATTATTTCTAAAAATTGAGAAATCACAAAAAGCTAGTCATTATTTAAAGTTATTTTCCTATTAACCATTTTTAAAGTCTGTGAACATCAAGTGTTCAGCTAAGTAAAAACCTTAAAGTGAAACACATGAGCATGTTGCTAATAACTCAGAAGACTCAGCTGTTTTCATTGAACCAACAATCCTAAATTAGTCTTACTCGTCAAAACACACACACACACACACACACACACACGCACACACACACAAAGACTATTCTCATTTTGGCTTGGTTTATACTTCTATAATCTTTGTGTCAAACCCTGACACCTTAATATATCTAGCAGAGACAAAACTGGTCAGTAAACTCAGACAAAAATGTATGTTGACAATTCTGAAGACATTTTTATTTTTATCTCACCAATAGTTTTAAAACCAGCTTATTAAAGATTTACTTAAGTCACATGAACTTGAAAAATACTTGGACTTATTTACTTAATTTATCAGTGATCTTTTATTTATAATCCATTTTTGTACCATGTAGACACAACATATATTATAATATGTGTACAAGATACAAACACACCTAAACACACATATACACACACATATATAAAGATTCTATCCTTTTACCTTGGAAATCTAACCATGAGATACAAAGAAAAACTAACCAGTTTACAAAAGATGGCTAGATCCAAATTATTTCTGACAAAATTGGAACCTGTTCACATGGTTAAACTTTGTTTGCCTCAATTGGTAATTCAATGAAGGCTGTAGGCCAAAATTTTGGGTAAAGTCATTTTCACGGCAGTTTATTTATTTACTTTTTTTGTATTTTGTATTCATTCTTTATCCTTTTTTTTTTGTATTTTTTATTTATTCTTTCTGGCAGTTTATTTTTAAAGCCTCTTTTACCCTTTTTTCCTTCAACTTCAAATGCGTTTCCAATGTTTACATTTTAGTTAGAACTGGCTGAACTGTATAAGAAAAACAAAATTTCCAGGTATCCTTGAATTAGTGAGTTTTATCTCAACACCAGTAGCTTAATAACAGCAGATTCAAAGTAGCCAGGAAAACAGCCAGGCACAGTGCCTTACGCATATAATCCTAGCACTTTGGGAGGCTAAGGCAGGTAGATCACTTGAGCTCAGGAATTTGAGACCAGCCTCGGCAACAGGGCAAAACCTCTACAAAAAAAGCAAAAATTAGCTGGGTGTGGTGGCACACACCTGTAGTCCCAGCTACTCAGGAGGCTGAGGCAGGAAGATTGCTTAAGCCCAGGAAGTCAAGGCTGTAGTGAGCTGAGTGTGCCACTGCGCTACAGCCTGGGCATCAGAGCAAGACCCCATCTCAAAAATACACACAAACTCAAAAAAACTCCCAAAAGCTCAAGGAGACAGAAAAGAAAAGAGAGAACTTGAAAAGACTCTACTTAAATCTGTAGTTGCAGGTTAACCATTTGAACTCTGAATTTTCTTGTTGTAATTTGCCTATAAGTTTAAAATGTGCACAAAAATAAGCCATAGTGTATAACAAGCCGGAGTCTCAGAAAAATCTAGCATGCCTTTGAACTTTTCTGTTTTTAATTTTTTTTTTTTTTTTTTTTGAGATGCAGTCTTGCTCTGTCACCAGGCTGGAGTGCAGTGGCTGACCTCAGCTCACTGCAACCTCCGCCTCCCAGGTTCAAGTGATTCTCCTGCCTCAGCCTCCCCAGTAGCTGGGACTACAGGCATGAGCCACCACACCCAGCTAATTTTTAATAGAGACGGGGTTTCACCATGTTGGCCAGGATAGTCTCGATCTCTTGACCTCGTGATCCGCCCTCCTCGGCCTCCCAAAGTGCTGGGATTACAGGCTTGAGCCACCGCGCCCAGCCTTAAATAATTTTTAAAAAGAAGAAAAGAAGGCCGAATGCAGTGGCTTATGCCTCTAATCCCAGCACTTTGGGAGGCCAAGGCGGGCAGAGTGCCTGAGCTCCGGAGTTCCTGACCAGCCTGGGCAACACGGTGAAACCCCATCTCTACTAAAAAAATACAAAAAATTAGTCAGGCTTGGTGGCATGCGCCTGTAGTCTCAGCTACTTGGGAGGCTGAGGAAAGAGAATTGCTTGAACCCGGGAGGCAGAGGTTGCAGTGTGCTGACTGCACTCTTGCCTGGACTCCGTCTCAAAAAAAAGAAGAAGAAAAGAGAAGATCCAAATAAACACAATTAAAATGATGAAGGGGATGTTACCATTGACCCCAGAGAAATAAAAATAATCGTCAGAAACTACTATGAACACCTACATACATACAAACTAGAAAATCTAAAATCTCCTAGAAGGGTTGGATAAGTTCCTGGACATATACACCCTCCCAAGACTGAACCAGGAAGAAATTGATCCCTTGAACAGACCAATAATGAGCTCTTACATTGAATCAGGAATAAATAGCCTATCAACCAAAAAAAAAGTCCAAGAGTAGATGGATTCATAGCCAAATTCTACCAGATGTATAAAGAAAAGCTGGTACCATTCCTACTAAAACTATTCCAAAAACTTGAAAAGGAGGGACTCCTCCCCAACTCATTCTGTGTGGCCAGCTTGATCCTGATATGAAAACCTGGCAGAGAAACACATAAAAAAGAAAACTTCAGGCCAATATCCTTGATGAACATTGATTCAAAAATCCTCAACAAAATACTTGCAAACCAAATTCAGCCGCACATCAAAAAGCTAATCCATTATGATCAAGTAGGCTTCATCCTCAGGATGCAAATTTGGTTCAACATACACAAATCAATAAATGTGATTTAGCACATAAACAGAACTAAAGACAAAAACCACACAATTAATAGGTGTAGAAAGGCTTTTGATAACATTCAACATCGATTCATGTTAAAAACTCTTGAGGAACTAGGTATATAAGGAACATACCTCCAAATAATAAAAGCCATCTATGACAAACTCACAGCTGACATTATACTAAATGGGCAAAAGCTGGAAGTATTCCCCTTGAAAACTGGCACAAGACAAGGATTACTCTCTCTTACCACTTCTATTAAACATAGTATTTAAAGTCCTAGTCAGAGTAATCAGGCAAGAGAAAGAAATAAAGGGCATCCAAATAGGAAAAGAGGAAGTTAAACTATCCCTGTTTGCAGATGACAGATTCTATATG
The DNA here is from genome assembly GCA_963573385.1 of Cacajao melanocephalus. NCBI lineage: Eukaryota > Metazoa > Chordata > Mammalia > Primates > Pitheciidae > Cacajao > Cacajao melanocephalus. The sequence goes on from CAUYLG010068006.1 coordinate 26,157, forward strand.
CAGAAATCCCCATAGTGTTGGCCCAAAAGCTCCTTCAGCTGATAAACAACTTCAGCAAAGTTTCAGGATACAAAATCAATGTATAAAAATTATGGCCACGTAAGTTGGCTCACGCCTGTAATCCCAGCACTTTGGGAGGCCTAGGCGGGCAGATCACAAAGTCAGGAGATCGATACCATCCTGGCCAACATGGTAAAACCCTGTCTTTACTAAAATACAAAAAATTAGCCAGGCACGTTGGCACGCATCTGTAGTCCCAGCTTATTGGGAGGCTAAGGCAGGGGAATCGCTTGAACCCGGGAGGTGGAGATTGCAGTGAGCCCAGATCATACCACTGTACTCCAGCCTGGTGACAGAGTGAGATTTATCTTATTAAAAAAAAAAAATCACTAGCATTCCTAAACACCAATAACAGCCAAGCTGACAGTTAAATGAGGAAGGCAATCCCATTCCCAATTGCCACAAAATGAATAAAATACCTAGGAATACAGCTAGCCAGGGAAGTGAAAGATGTGTACAATGAGAATTATAAAACACTGCTCAAAGAAATCAAAGAAGACACAAACAAATGGAAAACATCCCATGATATGGATAGAATCAATATCATTAAAATGGCCATACTGCCCAAAGCAATTTACAGATTAAGTGTTGTTTCTATCAAACTACCAACCACATTATTCACAGAACTAGAAAAAACTATTTTAAAATTCGTTCAGCATCAAAAAAGAGCCAAAGTAGCCAAGGCAATCCTAAGCAAAAAGAACAAAGCTGGAAGCATCACGTTACCCAACTTCAAACTATACTATGGGGCTACAGTAAGCAAAACAGCATGGTACTGGTACAAAAGCAGGCACATAGACCCAGGAAACAGAATAGAGACCTAGAAACAAGGCTGCACACTTATAACCATAAAAGATCTTTGACAAAGCTGACAAAAACAAGCAATGGGAAAAAAGATTCCCTATTCAATAAATGGTGCTAGGATAACTGGTTAGCCATATATTAAAGTTTGAAGCTGGACTCCTTCCTTACACCATGTACAAAAATCAACTCAAGATGGATTAAAGACTTAAATGTAAAACCCAAAACTATAAAAACCCTGGAAGGCAACCTAGGTGAAACCATCCTGGACATAGGAATGGGAAAAGATTTCATGACAAAGATACCAAAAGCAAAAGATTTCATGACAAAGACACCAATCACAACAAAAGCAAAAATTGACAAATGGGATATAATTAAGAGCTTCTGCACAGCAAAAGAAACTATCAACAGAGTAAACAGACAACCTACAGAATGGGAGAAGATATTTGCATACTATGCATCTGACAGAGGTCTAATATCCAGCATCTATAAGGAACTTAAATTTGCAAGAGAAAAACAAACAATCCCATTAAAAAGTGGGCAAAGGACATGAACAGACACTTTTCAAAAAAAAAAGACATACATGCGGCCAACAAGCATATTAAAAAAAAAATCACTGATCATTAGAGAAATGTAAATGAAAACCACAATGAGATATCATCTCACACCAGTCCAGAATGGCTATTATTAAAAAGTCAAAAAATAACAGATGCTGGCAAGGTTGCAAAGAAAAGGGAAAACTTACACACTGTTGGTGAAAATGTAAATTAGATCAACCATGTGGAAAGCAGTACAGCGATTCCTCAAAGAACTAAAAACAGAACTACTATTCGACCCAGCAATCTCATTACTGGGCATATACACCCAGAGGAATATAAATCATTATACCACAAAGACACATGCATATGAATGTTCATTGTAGCACTATTCACAACAGCAAAGACATGGAATCAACCTAAATGCCCATCAATGGTAGAATAGATAAAGAAAATGTGATACATATATACCGTGGAATACTATGCAGCCACAAAAAAGAACAAGATCATGTCTTTTGCAGGAACATGGATAGAGCTGGAGGTTGTTGTCCTTAGCACACTAATGTAGGAACAGAAAACCAAATATCCCACATTCTCACTTATAAGTGGAAGCTAAATGATAGCTAATGAACACAAAGAAGGGAACAACAGACACTGGGGTCTACTTGAGAGTGGAGGTTGGGAGGAAGGAGAAGAGCAGAAAAAATAACTATTGGGTACTAGGCTTGATACTTGGGTGATGAAATAATCTGTACAACAAACCCCCATGACACAAGTGTACCTATATAACAAGCCTTCACAGGTACCTCTGAACCTAAAAGTAAAAATAAAAATAAAATAATCTGAGTAGATATAAAGAACTATTTGTGATAAAATAATCCATCAATTTATGGCTCAAAAAGTTTGTTTTAAATATAATTTTAATGTAAACTATGTCTCAAGATAAACTGACTGAAATTCTTTTAAAAAATAATTAAAAATTAATAAACACATAGAAAGTGAAACAAATGTAGCATTCCCAAACTAATTCCTGAAACGGGACACTGGAGAAATGTCTTCAAGAGTGTTATCTTACACCAAATGGGACACAAGCAACCATGCTAGGTCAAATAGCATAGACAGAGGATTCCCAGTGTGTGCACTGGTTTGACTTACCCAGTCTTGGGGCTCATCAGCCACTTTTTCTTGCACCACCAAAGTGTTACAGGCTGCTGATGCCATGAAGGGGACAGAGGGAGGGTCCCCAAGACAAAGAATTTCTCAGTTGCTGCTGGGACACCCCTGGAATCCCAGCCATGGGGGCAGCTAGCTATGAGCAACAACTGGCACTCACAAGCAGTTGTTGCTCTGCCCAATAACATGAACAGGTAATCCCTGGTGCACTGCTACAGCCAATTGCTCCATCCATGGATACCAAATTTTGTAACTGAACCTACGTTTTGCTGCTTGTGGCTCAAAAACCAGACACAAGAAATGAGGGTTGGTGGGAGGAAAAGCAGATTTACTTGGAAAGCCAGCAAAACCAAAAAGATGGTGAATTCATGTTTAAGAAATCATCATCTACTCAAAGTTGTGAAGACTTTTTTAAATGTTTTCTTCTAATCATTTTATAACTTCAGCATTTATATGTAAGTCTAATTTTTCTGTTTATGAGGTAAGAACTAAAGTTCATTTTTTCCATGCAACTATGCAGTTGCTTTAGCAACACATCTTTAAAAGGTTGTCCTTTCTCCGCTGAATTATCTTGGCACCTTTGCTGAAAATCAATTGATCATACATAAGGGGTTCTGTTTTATTGATCATTGTTTATTTTTATATCAATATCATATTATCTTGATGACTGTAGCTTTGCCATAAGTCTTGAAAAGTAGTCTAAGTTCTCAGTCTTTGTTTTTTCCCAAAATTTTTTTGGCTATTTAATGTGTTTAACATTTGCATACATTTTGGAATTAGCTAGTCAACTTCTAAATCAAAAGACTGCTGAAAATTTACCAGAATTGTATTTAATTTATAGAAAAACTTACATATACTAAATTAAACCATCCATAGTATCTTTTTTTTTTAGATGAAGTCTTGCTCTGTCGCCCAGGCTGGAGTGCAGTGGCACAATCTCAACTCACTGCAACTTCTGCCTCCAGGTTCAATGATTCTCCTGCCTCAGCCTCCTGAGCAGCTGGAGTTACAAGTGCATGTCACCACGCCCAGATAATTTTTGTATTTTTTGTAAAGACAGGGTTTCACCATGTTGCCCAGGCTGGTCTCGAACTCCTGACCTCAAATGATCTGCCTGCCTCAGTCTCCCAAAGTCCTGGGATTACAGGTGTGAACCACTGTGCCCAGCCCATAGTATGTTTTTTCATGTATTGAGAGCTTTTAAATTTATCTCAGCAATGTTTATAGATTCTGGTGTATAGGTGTTACATATATTTTGTTAAATTCATCCTTAAGTTCTTCATGTCTTTTTATACTGTTCCAGATGACATCTTTAAAATGTAACTTTCCAACTTTCTTTCCAAGAGAATTCCAATTTTGTTTCAAGAGAATTGAAAAACATACGTTCACATAAAAGCTTGTACACAAATGTTTATAGCAGCATTATGCATAATAACCAAAAAGTGGAAGCACCCAAATGTTCATCAACCTATGAATGAATAAACAAAATGTGGTATATACATACAAGGGAATATTATTCAGTTATAAAAAGGAATGAAGTACTGATATACCCTACAATATTGGTGAACCTTGAAAGCATTTCAATAAGTGAAAAAAGCCAGACACAAAAGCCTACATATATTGGGTGATTCCATTTATATGAAATGTCAGAATAAGCAAATCCAAAAACTGGAAAGTAGATTAGTCATTGACAGGAACTGTGGGGAGGTGGAAATGATGAGCAAGTGCCTGTATTTAAGAGGCTTCTTTTCAGGGTGATGTAAATGCTCTAGAATTAGATGCTGGTGATGGTTACACAGTTTTATGTACACATTAAAAACCACTGTATTGTATACTTTTAAATGGTGAGGCTGAAGAATTTGGAGGAGAAGCCTAGAAAAAAAAGCCTGTACAGAGCATTAAGGGTAACTCTGGTGAAGGCTCAGATGAAGAGAATAGCTGTTAGGAAAGTCTGAAACTTCTTAGAGATTACTCAAATGGTCGTGACCAGAATGTTGGTGGAAATATGTACAGTGAAGACTATTCTGATGAGTCTCAAATGAAAATGAAGAACAAGGTATTAGAAACTGGAAAAGGGTCATTCTTGTTATAAAGTGGCAAAGCAGTTAGCTGAATTGTGTCCATGCCCAAGGGCTTTATGGAAGACAGAACTTAGAACCATGAACTAGAATACCTGACTGAAGAAAAATCTAAGAAGCAAAGCATTATGAAGCTTTGTGGCTTCTCCTGACTATATGTGGTAAATTTAGAGAGGACACACATGATTTAAAGATGGAATTTGTAATGAAAAGGGAAGCAGAACAGAAAGACTTAGAAAATTTGCATCCTGGCTATGTAAACAGTGAAAAGACAAGTTTAGGAGAGCAAACCAAGGGTGTGGCAAAGCAACTGTTTACTAAAGAGCTTAGTAGGGATGGAGGGGAGTCAGGTGCTATTTATCAAGACAATGGGAGCATGAGGCTGCCCCTCCCGTCACTGGTGAGAGCAGGGTATTGAGGGTGAACTTTCCGGAGAAACACCAGCAAATATCATTTGCTCCCTGCATTCCAGCACAGCACTTCTTGGCCACCCCAGCCCTGGCTCCAGTGTGGCCAGGTACAATATGTGCTGCTGCTCCAGAGGGCACAAGCTCTAAATCTTCGCAGCATTCACATGGTACCAACTCAGCCTATCCAATATGGTGAAACCCTGTTCCACTAAAAAATACAAAAATTAGCTGGGCGTAGTGGCACACACCTGTAGTCCCAGGTACTCGGGAGGCTGAGGCAGGAGAATCGCTTGAACCCGGGAGGCAGAGGTTGCAGTGAGCCGAGATCGTGCTACTGCACGCCAGCCTGGGCAACAGAGTGAGACTCTGTCTCAATAAATAAATAAATAAATAAAAAACAGGCTGGGCATGGAGGCTCACTCCTGTAATCCTAGCACTTTGGGGGCCAAGGCAGGTGGATCACGAGGTCAGGAGATCGAGACCATCCTGGCCAACATGATGAAACCCTGTCTCTGCTAAAATACAAAAAATTAGCCAGGCGTGGTGGCGCACACCTGTAGTCTCAGCTACTTGGGAGGCTGAGGCAGGGGAATTGCTGGAACCTGGGAAACAGAGGTTGCAGTGAGCTGACATCGCACCGCTGTACTCCAGCCTGGTGACAGTGAGACTCTATCTCAAAAAAAAAAATAAATATAAAAGTAAAAACAAATAAATAAATAAAGGCCAGGTACAGTGGCTCAGACCTGTAATTTCAGCACTTTGGGAGGCTGAGGACAGCAAATCACTTAAGGCCAGGAGTTCCTGACCAGCCTGGGCAACTAAATGAGACCCTGTCTCTACCAAAAATAATAATATTAAAACAAATTAGCCAGTTATGGTGGTGCACACTTGTAGTTCCAGCTACTCCAGATGCTGAGACAAGAGGATCACTTAAGCCCAGGAGTTCAAGGCTGCAGTGAGCTATGGTCACTGCACTCCAGCCTGGGGAATAGAGTGCAACCTTGTCTCTTAAAAGAAAAAAAAAGGCTGGACATCACTGCTCATGCTTGTAATCCCAGCACTTTAGGAAGCAAAGGCGGGAGGATCACTTGAGCCCAGGAGTTGGAGAGCAGCCTGGACAACATAGGGAGATCCCTGTTTTGATGAAATAAAAAAATTAGCCAGGCATGACAGCATGTGCCTCTAGTCCCAGCTACTTGGGAGGCTGTAGCAGGAGGATCCCTCAAGCCTAGGAGGGCAAGGCTGCAGTAAGCTTTTTTTTTTTTTTTTTTTTTTAGACAGAGTCTTGCACTGTTGCCAGGCTGGAGTCCAATGGCACGATCTTGGCTCACTGCAATCTTCGCCTCCCAGGTTCAAGCTATTCTTCTGCCTCAGCCTCCCAAGTGGCTGGGACTACAGGTGTGTGACACTACGCCCAGCTAACTTTTTGTATTTTTATTAGAGACAAGGTTTCACCATGTTGGTCAGGATGGTCTCGATCTCCTGACCTTGTGATCTGCCTGCCTCAGCCTCCCAAAGTGCTGGGATTACAGGCGTGAGCAGTGAGCTTTGATTGAGCTGCTGCACTCTAGCCTGGGCAACAGAGTAATACACTGTCTCAAAAAAAAAGGAAAAAGAAGGAAAAAATAAAAAAAGAAAAATGAAAAGAATGTAGAAAGACACATGGCAGGGCCTTGAGGAAAGATGCTGTGTGTGTGAAGTAGGTTTAGAACTGTCTCAGAATTGAGCCGGGGGATGTGATATGGGCATTTGAAGGATCTGTTACCACATGCCATGAGCAAAGCTCCTCTGAGTTTTTAAAGTTGTGAGCAAGCAACCATATTCCATGAGCTGGAGCAAAATGAGTAAACAGAAATAGACTGATGGTGTAATAAAATTAAACAGGTATAATGAATAGACCAGTGTTTATTTTGTTACTTTCATAAATGTTCTATGTGAGTGTATTTTGGTGGAGGGGGTACTCTATGAAGAGGCTGAATTTCAATTTTTGAAATTCAGAACAGAGAACGCACTCACGGAAGCAGAAAGTTGAAGACATATTGAACAAGAGACTGTAAGCCTCTCCAGAATTTGTAGATATTTGGGAGAGGGTTTTGGACTTCCACAAGAGCTTGAGCCTATTTTTCTGGATCTTAAGGAACAGAAAAATCCCTGTGACAAAATTCAACCTGATATTGAGTAATGACATGTTTAGTTAATGTATTAGTCTGTTTCACATTGCTATTAAGGACTACCTGAGAGTGAGCAATTTATGAAGAAGAGAGGTTTAATTGACTCACAGTTCTGCATGGCTGGTGAGGCTTCAGTAACGTTACAATCATGGCAGGAGGGGAAGGGGAAGCAAGGCACGTCTTACATGGCAGTAGGAGAGAGGGAGAGAGAGAGAGCAAGAGGAGAAGAGCAATACTTTTAAACCATTGGATCTCGTGAGAACTCACTATCATGAGAACAGCATGGGAGAAATCTACCCCCATGATTCAATCATCTCCCACCAGGTCCCTCCCCTGACAAATGGGAAATAAAATTCCACATGAGATTTGGGTGGGGACATAGAGCCAAACTATATCAGTTAGTATACATAAACTAAAATTAACATGCAGCCTGGCCAACATGGTGAAACCTCGTCTCTACTAAAAATACAAAAATTCACCGGGTGTGGTAGTGCATGCCTGTAATCCCAGCTACTTGGGAGGCTGAGGCATGAAAACTGCTTGAACCCAGGAGATGGAGGTTGTAGTGAGCCAAGATTATGCCACTGCACCAGCCTGGGCAAAAAAGAAAAAAAATTAACATGCATGATAATTAAGTGAAGTCTACCTCTCTCCCAACAAGCTGCCTTTATCACCACCATATCTGGGGCTTTGTGATAAAGGGAACAGAGAAGTTACTAAGGAAAGGGGGAAGACATAAACCAGCTGTGCAGAGGGCAGAGTGTGCTTTGGTACCTTAGGCCAGGCTGTAGCAAAGAAAAGCTGAGGCATGAGAATACATGCTCTACCACCCTTAGTTTGGGGCTTGCTACTCTGGAGGAAAACCCTCTGAAAAATATTTGCCTCAAGCTGTGTTTTCAAACAACTGAGACAACAGGTATACAATTAGACTGTCCTAGGTAATGAAGTGTTTTTCTATTAGCCGGGTGTGGTGGCATGCGCCTGTGGTCCTAGCAACTTAGGAGGCTGAGGCAGAAGAATTGCTTGAACCCGGGAGGTGAAGGTTGCAGTGAACTGAGATCGTGCCACTGCACTCCAGCCTGGGTGACAGAGTGACATTCCATCTCCAAAAAAAAAAAAGAAATGTTTTCATTTTCTTGGTGTGTGTGTGTGTATATATCTATGAAGGGTATGCAGTTCTTTTGTTGGCATACCAGTTCCATCCAGGCTGAAGATGTAGACTAGAGTAGGACATTAAGAAGGGCAAGAGAATGTTTTCCATAGCTTTGATCAAATTACCCTCCTGCTTAAAATGTTCTCATGGCTCCGATATGTCTGGATGATGGTCCAAATCTGAGACTATTTGAACATCAAAATAAATGTGGTAATGGATTACAATCCTATGACTGGGGACCCCAAAGGCCACTCTCAATTTCAATGATTTGCTACATGAACTCAAAAAACTCAGACACATTGTTATACTCGTGGTTATGATTCATTATGGTGAAAGGATGCAAATTAAAATCAACCATAGAAAAAGGCACACAGTGCAGCGTCCAAGAGAGACCAGATGCAGGCTTCCAGTGTCCTCTTTCAGTGGAGCTGTACAAACATTAATATCGTGTGACAACACATGTGAAGTATGTCTATCAGAAGCTCACCGAAGCCTTGGTGTCCAAGGTTTTTATTGGGGATCAGTCACATAATCATAGTAATTGCTCCTGTGGCTGATCTGAATTCTCCAGCCTCTCTGGAGGACAAGCTGATATTATGTGGCCCAAAGAGCCCACTATAAATCGCATTGCTAGCATGAATGATCTGGTGTGGCCCAAGGCCTTAACTAAACAAAGATACTCTTTATTAAGAGCCTTGAAACTAGGCAAAGGCCAAACCTTTCTTTGCAATATAAAGGGTTTGAACAACCCACACCTGCTGGGTTAATCCTTTACAAATCTGCTGAATAAAGTAAAAATCCATGAGTACAATTGATATAAACAAGGAATGTTAAATTAAGTTTAGCCTAAAGCTGCCTCCTTACATATTTTAAGATCAGCTTAAAAGTTTCTCCATATATGGTGAACTATAACCTAACTGGATATGTAAATAGACTGTACCTATTCTTGTGTCAATCACTGAGTTTTAGCCAATCAAGGGTGGCTAACTGTTCAAACCATGCTCAAATAAGGCAAACACTGAGCTGTAACCAATCGGCTGTTTGTCTACCTGTATTAGTCCCGTTCTCACACTGCTATAAAGAACTACCTGAGACTGGGGAATTTATAAAGAAAAGAGATTTAATTGACTCATTTCTGCAGGCTGTATGGGAGGCATAGCCAGAGAGGCCTTAGGAAACTTAACAATCATGGGAGAAGGCAAAGGGAAAGCAAGTAATTCTTCACATGGCAGCATGGAGAGAGAGCAAAGGGTGAAGTGCTACACATTTTTAAACAACCAGATCTCGTGAAAACTCACTCACTATCACGAGAACAAGGGGGAAACCCACCCCCATGATCCAATCACCTACCACTAGGTTCCTCCCCCAAAGCTGGGAATTACAATGCAACATGAGATTTGCATGGGGACACAGAGCCAAAGGATATCAATACTCACTTCCATTTTCTGCACATCACCTTCCTTTTTCTGTCTGTAAATCTTCCACCACACAGGTATGCTAGAGCCTCTCTGAACCTATTCTGGTCCAAGGGCTCCCCAATCGGAGTCATTTTTGCTCAATTAAACTCTATTAAATTTAATTTTGTCTGAGGCTTTTCTTTTAACAGGGATAAAGAACAATCCTTCTTGAAGAATGATAACTAATGATTGTAGAAGGAATGATGAAGTTAGAAAAATCACTACAGTTGGTCCTCTGTACGTGTATAGCAGAGCCTCTAGAGGGAGCATGGCCCTGCTAATCCTTGATTTCAGACTTCTGTGCTTCAGAACTGTGACACAATGAATTTCTATTGTCACCTAGTTTGGGGTCACTTGCAGCAGCAGCCATAGGAAACTAATTATATGAACAGGAGACAGGGAGACAGAAATACTGGATAGAAGAGGGTGGTTCCCTGGCAAAGGTCCCACTCTCAAGCCTGGAGACCCATGGCCCTCAATGGAGATGGGCATTCCTGTTTTCACCCCCAAAACATTGCCTTTTGGCCCACCATACCCCCTAACTTTTATCCACATAAACCTGGAACCCCAGGCTCCAGAACCAGAGGAGCAGACAAGCAGATGAGGAGACAAGAAGACAAGCAGATGAACGACGGCACAGCACAGCAGAGAAAGAGAGAAGAGGAGGAACATCTAAACACCAAGAGGAGTTCGGCTGAGAGCAGTCGGAGAGGAGTTCGGCCGCTGGACAGCCAAACTCTAAGGGAAGATCATCTTCCCACTCCATCCTCCCTTCCAGCTTCCCATCCATTCTATTGACAGCCACCTCCACCACTCAATAAAAACCCTGCGTTCATCCTTCAAGCCTGTGTGTGACCTGATTCTTCTAGGATGCTGGCCAAGACCTCAGAATACAGAAAGTTGTCACACTGGCCCTCTGCTCTTGCAGAAAGGCAGAGGGTCCATTGAGCCAGCTAACACTCAAGCTGTCTGCAGATGGCAAGGCTAAAAGGGCACACAGTAACACACGCCCACTTGGACTCCTGCACCTGCCTGTCTGCGTGCTCTCCTTCCCATCAGGGTTTTGAGCAGTGGTGGCAACCAAATAGGCAAGCCACACCCCTGTCACTTGCCCATCCTGTGAGGGGGATCAGTGAACACTCCTGTTTTACTAATACATATACTAAAACCAGAGGTGAAAGAATGATGCCTTAGGAATTTTTTTTTTTTTGAGACAGAGTCTCACTCTTACTGCCCAGGCTCAAGTGCAATGGTGCAGTCATGGCTCACTGCAACCTCTGCCTCCTGGGTTCAAGCAATTCTTCTGTTCCAGCCTCCTGAGTAGCTGGGATTACAGGTGCCCAATACCATGCCTGGCTAATTTTTGTATTTTTAGTAGAGATGGGGTTTCACCATGTTGGCCAGGCTGGTCTCGAACTCCTGACCTCAAGTGATCTGCCCGCCTCGGCCTCCCAAAGTGAAGCTGTGCTGGCCTCAGGAATTTACACAGTATCCAAGTATCCACAAAATACTTATTGATTACAAAGTAAAATGTAGTAACTCTTTAGAGGAAAAATCTGGCTCCTTAACCAAGCTTATTTGGTTTGGAATCAAACAGCTGATTTGAAGCTCCACTTGCATCACTGTCGTCTTTTTTTTTTTTTTTTTTTTTTTTGAGACAGTCTCACTCTTGTTGAGGCTGGAGTGCAATGGCAAGATCACAGCTCACTGTACCCTCTGCCTTTGCCTTCCAGGCTCAGGTAATCCTTCTGCTGCAGCCTCCCGAGTAGCTGATACTACATGCAGGCGCCACCACACCGGCTATTTTTTGTAGTTTTTGTAGAGACAGGATTTCACCATGTTGCCTTGGCTGGTCTCAAACTCATGGGCTCAATCAATCCACCTGCCTGGGTCTCCCAAAGTGCTGGGACTACAAGCGTGATCCACCAGGCCCTGCCTGCATCATTGTCTTATATTAGCTTGTACGATGTTGGGAAAGTTACTTAATTTTGCTAAGCTTCAATTTCCTGTAAAACAAGATTAATAATAATTAATACCCACATCTTAAGGATCTTATGAGGATTGTGACAATTCCACATAAAGCCCTTAGCACAGGTCAATATGCATTGGTTATGCTTATGAGAATCACTCTCATCTACAGAATAGGTTTAAATCTCCTGTAATCTATTCAGGAAGATAAAATATCCTCTCAGTGAAAGACTTCATGATAAGGCCACAGCCCTGTCTTTCCAGCTCATACTTAAACAGTACTCCTTTCCCAGATCTCCTGGTTTCTAATCATTCAATCTTGCTTAGGGACCCCAAAGTCCCTCCATATCCATAGCTCAGAAAACTACCTCTCCATACAAAATTGATGATCAAGTAAGTTTTTCATCAGGGACACCCCCTAGTGAGGCTGCCGCTTCCAGAGAAGCAGGGTTAAACAGAAGCTTTCCTGATTCCATTGTTGTCTCCCTGGAGGGGTATGGCAGACAACAAAGAGAAGAGTCAAAGATGATTGATAGGGTCAAGCCTTAGAGACAGAGAAAATGATAGTGGGACTTCGTTTCTTTTCAAATTTTTTAATTTTAATTTTTCTTTAGAGACAGAGTCTCACTCTGTTGCCCAAGCTGGAGCGTAGTGGCACGATCATTCCTTACCATAGCCTCGAAATCCTGGGTCCAAGTGATCCTCCCGCCTCAGCCTAACCTGTAGCTAGGACTACAGGTGCGCCACCATGCCTGGCTAATTTTTACTTCATTTCTGATATTTTAATTTAATTTCTGATGTTGACCTAAGAGATGGAAACCAGGACTGTCCTGACAGACAGGGCTTATAGCTTCCCTCCATGCCAGAAGAGAAGGGAATAATTCAAAACCATACCATCTTCCCCTGTTCAACTCACTTCTCACACACATACTCCTTGTATTCTCAGTGAAACTGCAAACTTGACCTTCTTGGATCTTTCTACTTGATGGTTGGTCTATTTGTAACATAGGAATGTGTGGACTGACTGACTACATTTCCAGTTAGGCAACCCCAAATTGCATTTCTCAACAAGCAGTGGAGACAGGGTTTCTTGGCTCTCCCCCAACTGATTCCCTCCAACACCTTAAAGCAAATCACTAAATGCCAGGCCTCAGTTTCCTCAACTACACAAGGAAGGTAATGAACTATATACTCAATAGAACTCCAATCTTCCTACCAGTTGAAATACTTATTGATTTCCTTTTTCTTTTTTTTTTTTGACAGAGTTTTGCTCGTCGCACAGGCTGGAGTGTGGAGTGCAGTGGCACAATCTCGGCTCACTGCAACCTCTGCCTCTTGGGTTCAGGTTCAAGCGATTTTCCTGCCTCAGCCTCCTGAGTAGGTGGGAATACAGGCGTATGCCACCACGCCCAGCTAAATTTTATTTTTAGTAGAGATGAGGTTTCACCATGTTGGTCAGGCTAGTCTCAAACTCCTGACCTCAGGTGATCCACCTGCCTTGGCCTCCCAAAGTGCTGGGATTACAGGCATGAGTCACAGCGCCCTGCGAAATACTTATTGATTTTCTAATAGGATGGGAGTGGGGTGGGAAATGTGGGGAGACTGTTCATGGGCATATTCTAAGGCACGACTAACTCTGGACAATAAACTCAAAAGGAAGTGGGAGATGGAGGCGAGGAAGAAGGAAAGTTTTTTTGTTTGAGACAGGGTCTCACTATGGTGTCCAAGGCTGGTCTTGAGCTCCTGGCCTCAAGAAATCCTCCCACCTCAGTCTCTCAAAGTGCTGGAAGATTTCTTCTTAAGTGTAGAATTTACTTAAATTCATCTTACAACCAAACTGCTGTTGATTTAATCAATTTTCAAATCTTGCCCTGATTTTAGAATTGAGATCGAAATAGTGGGTTGTTTTTTTTGGTGGGGGAAGAAAATGAATATGTAAATGACTAAATGGAACTTCTGAATGGGCATTTTAAAAGTAGCATGTGTATTTATTCATTCAATAAATATGTATTTAGAGCCCAATATAGTGCCAAGAATAACACTAAATGCTGCAAATACAAAGGTAAATTTAATACAACCCCTGTCTTTATGGAACCCATGATTTATGAGGGAAAGAGGCAGACACACATCTAATTGTAACGCAATAGGATAGTGTTAAATATAATAGAATTAGAATAAAGCCCCAGAGGGCAATTGAAAAGGAAGCAATTGATTTTGCCTAAGGTAGTTGGCATAATGTCATGGTAGATGTGATATTTGATTTGGATCTTGAAGGATGAGTAGCAGTTCCACAGGAAAAGAAGAAAATGGACATTTTTATTTAAAACGAGACCAAGGCCTGGTTCAGTGGCTCACACCTGTAATCCCAGCTACTCAGCAGGCTGAGGCAGGAGAACTGCTTGAACTCGGGAGGTGGAGGTTGCAGTGAGCTAAGATCACACCAATGCACTCAAACCTGGGCGACAGAGTGAGACTCTGTCTCAAAAAAACAAAACAAAACAAAAAATGAGACCAACAATGCTCATTCTTAAGTTTGACACTACCTAGATCAGACTTGAAGCAGCTTGGTTGAGAATCATTTGAGAGACCCTGAAACGTTTACAGAGTTGGAAGTATATTTTCAGTAGGGAAGAAGACATTCTTCAGATAGTATCATCAATTGTACAAATTTTTAAAAAGATTTATTTACATATATCAAAGCATCACATTGTACCCTGTAAATGTGTGCAATTATGATTTGTCAATTAAAAATAGTGTTAATAAATAATGTAATGATGCTATTTGTAGACCTGTAACATTTGGAGATAAATACAATTGTACTAATTTAAGTTCAACTAAGGAAATTTCATTTAAATGGCAAAGGAACATATGGTGACAGAGTAATATTACTAAAAATACTCACTAGAATTTTCCCTTAATATCTCTGATTTATGTGACATAAACCACATAATAGTGTGAGGGACTATAAAGGTTTTATTGCCACTTGTTTGGTATTGCTTGCGTAATTCACTCTGAGTGTCAGTTGTGGGTATCTCAAACTAAGTGCCATAAAACATTTATAGCATGCCACTCCATTTCTCATACTTTTCATAGACACAAAACTTTAGCGCTCACAAACGTACTTATAATAGCTAGCTGTGAAAACTTTTTAATTTAGATTACACATTTCCAGTTTGCAGGAAGAAAAGTAAATGTAATGAAGATTTATATTACTTCTCTGCAGGATCTCAGATTAGTTGGCAAATTCCTTCTCCAAGAAAAACCACTTTTCAAAGATATCCTCAGTAAATGGATTTTGTAATTAACATAAAATTGGCAAGATCCCCTGTGCCTACACGTTTGAATTCATTTGTAAATAGCGACTACTCACTTCCTTGCTTCCCCACCCGGGGACCAGGCTCCAAGCATCACAGGTGCAGAAAGACTTGCAAAAAGGAATGAATAGGAACAAAAGGATGTAGGCGCCAAGAGGAAAACAGATCTCCCAGAACAAAATTAATCTCGGAAGGAATAGCAGATCCAACACCAGGTATTACCAAAGTTTAAACTTTTTCAACGGTCATCAGTGATATTGTATCAAGTCTATTAGGTCTTTCACTACGTCTGTCTGATTTGCTTAAACTTTTATGTTGGGCTTATCTTGAGGGATAGATTTTTGTGCTAAGCACCTAATAGGTGTTAAACCAATATTGATTTTTAAAAGAAGGTGGTCATTAAATAGCAACTTTACTGTTATTTTAACCTTTAAACTTATGGCTTAAGGGTCAAACGATGATTTGTACAATTCCCTAGTTTCATTACTCTTTGAGTTATTACAAGAAACACAACTCTGCTATGCAACAGAAGGACCGCAAATAGTCATTAAATTACCGCACACCAAACAGCTTGGAGATCACACAGGAAATGTTTGGGAGAGAGTCCTGCTGAAGTTCGAAGTCTCAAAACAAAAACCTTCAACATAAGAGTGCATAGTGAGTTTAAATTTACTGTAATTAAAGTCATCCAGATGGTAGCTGGATTAATCAATGAAGAGGCAGTTATCTACCTTGGGAGAGAAGATTCTGAAATCCAGAGTGAGAAAAATCCCCAAGGTGGGGGCGGGGGCGGTTAATAAGAGCCCCTAGGAAAGGCTCTTTCAGCGAGGATTGGAAAATAATACGTATGAATTTGAATCTCTTTGAATATAAATCTCCCATAACAGCAGGAAAAGGGTCCTCTAGCCCAGCAAGCTTTGGGGAGGAAAGGAGTAAGCGGAACTGCGAAAGACTTCGCTCAGCTGTTTCTGGATTGGGGCGCGGAGAAAGAAATCGTGATCAGGGAACTGAGTATTGGAGTGCCTCAAAATAACCCAAAGGGTCAAATAGCGAACTCCAAGCAACGCGTTGAACAGGCTCCCCTAGCGCAGCGCCCTACGCTGGGTTCCGCTTCACTTCCCCTCCCCCGCGCGGGGCGAGCGCCAGGCACGGTCTCTTCCCACGCGGGGCGCGGCAAGCGCGGACAGCTCCCTTCGGGGCTGCGGAAGGCGGGAAGTCAGCGGTTCGCGGGCTCCGGCCGACTGGCGCCCCTCGGGGTCCCTAGAGTCAGCCAGGCCAAGCAGGCCCCGCGCCTCGTCGGCCCCGGCTGTCCCTAGCGAAGCGTCCGGCGGCGGCTGAGGCCTCCCGGCCGTCCGCCGGCCCTCCCCGCGAGCGGCAAGCGCGGGGCTCTGAGGGGAGGCGGGGCGAGGCCGCGGGGCGGAGGGGGGCGGGAGGTGCATCCTGGGAAATCCACCAACATGGGGCGCAGCGGCCACCGCCGCCGCCGCCGTCGCCGCGAGTCCCGGCCGCGGGTGCCTCCGCTTTCCTGACGCCCAGCTCGGGCCTCGCTGCCCGCCGCGGCCCGGGTCTCTGCGGCCCAGATTAGCCAGGGCGCCCTTCTCCGGCCTGCCCGCTGGGGCCATGTGAGGGGGCAGCTCCCTCCGCCGCCGCCGCCTCCTCTTCCTCCCCCGCCCCCTCTCCCTGCCCGCCCCCCTCACACCGAGCCCTGGAGGAGCCCCCGCTGCTGCCCGCCCTCCCTACGCCACCCCCACGATGGACAGGAACTACTCGACCTCGGGCTTCACGGAGCCGCCGCCGCCGCCGCCGCCGCCGCCGCCGCCGCCCGCGCCCCCCGCCGCCGCCGCCCCCGCCAGCGCCGCCGCGCAGCCCCCCGCCCCAACCTGGGCCTACGAACCCCGAGCCGCCGCCGCCAGCAGCAGCTGCAGCAGCGGCAGCAGCCCCAGCCTCAAGGCCAGGTAGGGAGGGTGGGCGGCGGGGTCGCAGTGGACCAGGAAAGGCCGGGGATGCGTTTGGGGCCTTTGCTACGGTGCAGCGCCGCCCAGGGGTCTGGGCCGGGCGGGAAGCCCTCCGTTCGCCCTCGCCCAGCTCGGGGGAGGCGACTGATGACTCTTACGGGGTGGTCGTGGGTGGGTAGGGGCGCCCGGTGCAGGATTCGCGCCTGGGGACGGCGGGTGAAGGGAGAGCTGGGCGGGAGTCGTGGAGCTCCGTCACCTCTCTGGTCCTGGGCTCTCACATGGTGAAGTTTGGGCTCGTGGCTGAACTCGGGATCAGGGAGACCCAGGACTGGCGCCGGGGATCCGAAGGGGGCGCCGGAGAGTTTGGGGCAGTGGCGATCCATTGTATTAGAACCTGGGTGGTCGACAATGCGGTGTTGGGGGCCCCGGCGTGTGAGGGTTGAGGAGGCGGGAGAGGAAGAGTCGTGGAGCCGCGTCCCGGAGACACTGGGGGACCCGGGAGGGCTGGGCTACGGGAGAATCCCCGGGGAGCAGGGCGCGAACGCGGCTCCAGGACCGGGTGACATATGTTTGCGCTGGTGACCAAGATTTAGGCGATTTCTCTTCCACGCGTTCAAAGTTGTTCTTGGGTTTCCTCCCCTCTTAACAACAGCAGGAAGTAAGGAATCTCTCTTTGCCTTCTGTTCCTTGGGGTGACCGAGAGTTGGGAAGAAATGGGGCGGGGGTTGGGGTGGGGGTAGTGAAGGCCGTAAAGGTTGGAGAACCAAAGCATGTTTCTCCATCTCGGCCTTTAAAGCCCGGGTGCATTAGGTAGCGCGGGGTTCAAGAGTTCATTTTTCCTGCAGCATGACCAAGGGAATCTAAAATGTTGACTCCTGCTTGATATTTAAGCTCGCGGGAAACGTGTAGTAGTGCCACACTGTGAAACGGTCCAATTTGAATGATAACTGGAAGGCGTGGTCTGGTTTGGAGGTTTGGTAAGCGGGTTGTTTTAAAGCCACCTCTGCCGAACAATACAGAATCTGGTAGGTGCAGCTTCTGATTACATGGACCAGGGAATCCTGGGTTGCTAATGACTTCATCCTCAGCTACCAACAGGAAGCTTCGTGGCTTTATGATCTCATCAGATTTCTTCATTATTTTTCACAACAGAAGTGAACTTTTTTTTTTTTAACTTTATACATTACTGTCCAGGTTATCTTCTTTGTTTTTATGAAAGTTCTACGTTCATAATTGAGGAAATAAGTGTGAAGAGTAGCTGGTCTTTGTCTTAGATTGTCCATTGGGATGATTGTGAAAGAATGAGAAAAATTTGCTTCAAGAATAGGGATATAAGCTTTCTTAGAAAATTTTAGGCCCTTTGTTTGAAAGATCTGGGAGTTAGCAAAAATAATATGATGTACTAATTTGGAGCTAAGTAATTAAATGCTGAAACCTTTCAGAAATAGCCATTATTTCGTATTACATACAAGTAAGCCATTTTAAGGAGTTTTATGAAAGACATTTGGCACTTCCACCCATTATTTCTTTTTGATGGTAATTTGACTGTCCTTTTTCAAGTAGCTTTTTACATTGACTAGGATAATTTACAAATTAAAATTACTTCCTCGTCATTGAACACCATGATAGGTATTTGTGCCGCATTTTTTATCCTTTAAATGAAAAATATTTTATTAGGTAAATGAAACTGAAATACCACTAGTTACTTCTTTTAGTAGAATACTTCTGAGGCAAGAAACTAAAATCTACTTGTCATCTTTTCCAAATGTTATTTATCAGAGTAACATGGAATGACTTCCCAAACACATTTGAAAACAGTAAGTAGATTCATTTGGCACACATAATCTAAAGGAGATTTATTTTGTTTACTGGAAGTTATTGAATCTTAAATGTTACCCCCCCCCACCATGCCCTCTCCTGCTTTTTAAAAAAATGGGTGGGGTGGGGTAGGAATCAGCTAAATTACAGCATAGAAAATGTAGTTTTACTGCCCCCCCCAACCCTGCTTTGTTAACATCTTGTTTTGGGATCAGGCCATCTGTACAGAGTTGCACACACTTAAGAATTATACCTAATTTTATTCCTCAAATTGTGCAAATATTCCTCTTTGATTTCAGTTATATCAAAAATACCAAATCTGAAATATGCCTATAAGTCCAAATATTCTACATTTCAGAAGCTTATTTATATTTTTATAACATTTTAAAAAGCTTTTTTCATAATTCATGTATCAGTTGAATGTTTTTGTTCCCCTTTGTGGCAGTTTCTTCTGAAGGTGCAAATGAGTACTAGTTTGATGATGTAATACGGATACTTATCCATAAAGAATTAGCCTGTCTGTCACCTTATTTCCTGTAACCTATTCAGAAGCTGACAGATGGCAATGACGTTCAGTTGTTGCTGACATGGATCTGACATCCTACTTTATGCCTTCTTGGTCTTGAAATACATCATTTTCATCAGTTGACTGGAAGGTACATGATAAAGTTTTTCATGAGTTTGAAACAGTAACATTTTTGAATACAACAGCTCTGTTATTAGGTAATTTTATTGTATTAACAGTTGAAAAACAGTGGGAAACTCCAGCATTTTACCTTAAATAGGACTTATGGAGAGATTTTTGAATATTTCTCAAAGTACTTGCTAGATACCTAGAAAGTGCAAGGATAAGGACTGGCCATATAAATCTTCGTTTTTGTGCTTTTTCCACTTAGTTTTAGGAACGAAATGAACATGTCCTTTGCTGAACACCACGCAGTTGGAAATACTTTTTGGGGTGCAGTTTTGGTTGTTGTAAATACCTTTGCTTGGCTTGGGAAATAAGAAGGTCATCAGGAACCTGCAGATCCACTGCCCTGTTCTGTGCTTGATACTTAAGATATCTTGGTCACAGCAGCAAGAGCCAGGCTGTTTTATGGTAATAATCGATGTGTCTGTATTTGAATGTGCCCCAGAAAGTAACAGAATGGAAATATTTTGTATTTAAATAGGTTTACATTTGTTTTTTGCCTTTCTAACTTGAAAGAATTTTTGGCACCAGTTTTTAGAATTCCTAATGCATACTTTTTTTTTTTTTTTTTAGTATGTTGTATAGAGTATGATAAGCACTATTCTGAAAAACCCAAGTAATGATTAGCTCTTTTAAAATCAGTCAGTTTCTATATGATTGATATTTGTTTGATACATTCCAAACCTGGAGTTTTCCTCAAGGTTTTTGGAAGAAGGCCTCGTAGATCCCAATTTGTAAGGAGTAAGAACAATCTGAAGTTAATGAAAGGTTATTTCAGAAAAACTTCCATTGTTAGAGTTCAGAAAGTTTTTTCCCATGGAAACCATATTGTAAGTAATAGTAGCTATCATTTACCTCATGAGCAACTAATTTGTGCTAGCTGCTTGAAGTCACAAATGCATACACTCATTTATAAAACTTCATTATAAAAATCCTTTGAGGTAGGCATTTTTTTTAGCTTCCTTTTATGGATGAGGAAACTGAGGCATAGAGAAGTGAAGTAATTTATACCTACAGCTACATAACTAGTAAATAGTGGAGCTGGGATTGAAACCTGGGCATTATGGGTCTGGAGCCTAGGTGTTAACCAGTGTACTGCACTGCTTTATGGTAAGATAGTGGAATGCTGTAATCCACCTATATGTGAAATGAGCTTCTGTGAGTGAGCCTGGAAACCTAAGCATCATTATTATCCTTAATTCAGTGTTCTTTGTCACCGATGACCATTTCGTAGTTGAAATATATTCCTTTTCACTTCCATAGCACTGCACTTTCCTGGCTTTCTCCTACTTTTCTTGCCCACTGGTGTTTACTCCTCTTCTCTCTCATCTCTGCAAGTTACTGTTTCCTCAGGGCTTGGGATTGATAAAATTTCTTGTTCATTCCTTGCTTTTTCCTGAGGACTCACATCCATGTCTATGTTTTTAAATACTATCTGGGTGGAGCTGCCCATATCTGAGCAGACTCTTCTAAGGACCTGGTCACATAACTAGCTACCTCTTTGACCTTTTACTTGAGCTTAATGATATGCTTTCCCCACCCATCACACCCTCTGCTTCCCTAGTGAGGCCCATCTCAGTAAGTCATACCTCTGTCCACCTAGTTGCCCAGGCCAGAAACTGGGGAGTTGTGTGTGCTCAGTAACTAAGCCCTACTGCTTTTGAATCTAATGTCTTAAAATTCTCTGCTTCTTTTGTATCCACTGCTCCAGCTGATCCAAGCCACCATTATTTTTCACTTGGACAACTACAGTAGCTTCCTAACTTAGTCATGTTGGACCTTTTCTTTCCTCCCTTCAATTCATTCTTTCACCATCGAGTGATTTTGAACAGATCTACCAGTTTGCTCTTGGTCCTTTGCCTAAAGCCTTTCCATAGCTACTCCTACGTGTCAGGGTCAAGTTTTTAAAAATCTGTAATGTGGTCAGGTGTGGTGTCTTGTGCCTGTAATCCCAGCACTTTAGGAGGCTGAGGTGGGAGAATTGCTTGAGCCCAGGAGTTTGAGACCAGCCTGGGCAATGCGGTGAAACCCTGTCTTTACAAAAAATAAATAAATTTTAAAAATTAGCCGAGCATGGTGGCGTGCACCTGTGGTCCCAGCTACTCTGGAGGCTGAGGGAGGATGGCTTGAGCCTGGGAGGTGGAAGTTGCAGTGAGCTGTGGTGGTGCCACTGCACTCCAGCCTGAGTAACAGAGTGAGAGCATGACACACACACACACACACACACACAGAGTGTATGTGCCCTGTATGGCTCTGCATTTACTGACCTATTTTTTTTGTTTGTTTTTTGAGACGGAGTCTTCCTCTGTCGCCAGGCTGGAGCTCAGTGGCGCAATCTCGGCTCACTGCAACCTCCGCCTCATGGGTTCAAGCGATTCTTCCGCCTCAGCTTCCCGAGTAGCTGGTACTACAGGCACGTGCCACCACGCCCGGCTAATTTTTGTGTTTTTAGTAGAGACAGGGTTTCACCATGTTGTCCAGGATGGTCTCGATCTCTTGACCTTGTGATCCGCCCGCCTCGGCCTCCCAAAGTACTGAGATTACAGGCATGAGCCACCGTACCTGGCCCTGACCTATTTTTTTTTAATTAATTAATTTTTTAATTTAAGTTCTGGGGTACACATGCAGATCTTGCAAGATTGTTACATAGGTATACACATGCCATGGTGGTTTGCTGCCTCCATTCCCTGGTCACCTACATTAGGTACTTCTCCTAATGTTATCCCTCCCCAATCTCCCCACCCCCTGCTATCTCTCCCCTAGCTCCGCAACCCCCAACACACCCCAGTGTGTGATGTTCTCCTCTCTGTGTCCATGTGTTCTCATTGTTTAACACCCACTTATGAGTGAGAACATGCAGTGTCTGGTTTTCTGTTCTTGTATTAGTTTGCTGAGAATGATGGTTTCCAGATTCATCCATGTCCCTACAAAGGACATGAACTCTTCCTTTTTTATGCCGGCATAGTATTCTATGGTTTATATGTGCCACATTTTCTTTATCCAGTCTATCTTTGATGGGCATTTGGGTTGGTTCCAAGTCTTTGCTATTGTAAACAGTGCCGCAGTGAATATATGTGTGCACGTGTCTTTATAATAGATCGATTTATAATCCTTTGGGTGTATACCCAGTAATGGGATTGCTGGGTACTGACCTATTTTTTTAAATTTGTTTTCTTTTTTCTTGAGACAGGGTCTAACTCTGCTGCCCAGGGTGGAGTACAGTGGTGTGAACGTAGCTTACTGCAGCCTCAACCTCCTGGACTCAAGCGATCCTCCCAAGTAGCTGGGACTACAGATATGTGCCACCACACCTGGCTACTTTTAAAATATTTT
Organism: Cacajao melanocephalus; assembly: GCA_963573385.1. Taxonomy (NCBI): domain Eukaryota; kingdom Metazoa; phylum Chordata; class Mammalia; order Primates; family Pitheciidae; genus Cacajao; species Cacajao melanocephalus. The sequence continues at coordinate 49,075 of CAUYLG010068006.1, forward strand.
GTAGAGGTGGGGTCTTGCTATGTTGACCAGGCTGGTCCTGAACTCCTGGCCTCAAGCAGTCTTCCTGCCTTGGCCTCCCAGGCATGAGCCACCATGCCTAGCACTGGCCCACATTAAATTCTTTGGATTATTCTAAATTCCTTCCTACATGGTCTTACCTTCATCTAGATAACTCTCACCCTATCCCCACCTCCCAGCCTTACTTGCTAGGGTATCTCATGTCAGAAACCTGCAGTATTTTCAACCCCCACTCCTTGTTGCTTTGTGCAACAGTATATGTTTTCACAGAATATTTTATTTTACTTTCATATTCTTAGAAATATGTATTTATGGCCGGGCGCCGTGGCTAACGCCTGTAATCCCAGCACTTTGGGAGTCCAGGGCAGGTGGATCACAAGGTCAAGAGATCGAGACCACTCTGGCCAACATTTTGAAACCCTGTGTCTTCTAAAAATACAAAAATTAGCTGGATGTGGTGGCGCACGCCTATAATCACAGCCACTCAGGAGGCTGAGGCAGGAGAATCGCTTGCATCTGGGAGGCGGAGGTTGCAGTGAGCCAAGATTGCGCCATTGCACTCTAGCCCGGTGATAGAGTGAGACTCTGTCTCAAAAAAAAAAGAAAGAAAGAAATACATACTTATGTGTTGTTCACTTAATACACATTTTTTTCTTCAGAATGGAGGTTATTTGAAGAACCTTATCTGTTTTGCTGTTATATTTATAGTACTTAGTATTTACTTTAATCCACAGCATATAGTTGGTGCTTAATACATACTTATATTATGAAAGCCAGAACTCTGCTTCAGTGTGGGAATTGGAAGCCCCTTTCTTCCTGTTGCAGCCTCTAGTGCCATTCCCCTTCTACCCTGTAGTTGGGACCAAGATGAAGGGTAAGTTTGTGATTTTCATTGGTTAGCAGTGTGGGGATATAGGCTACTAATTGTTTCTTCCTTTCCTTGCTCTGTTCTCTGCAACAATGAGTACTAAAATATGTCTACCAAAACACAGTTTTCTTTCATTCATTAAACAAATGTTTGAGTGCCTACAATTGTGAAGCAGTGTTGCCTGTATCTCCTTGAGTTACTATATTTCTGCAGTGAAAACTTGAGAAATCAAGTGACAAGCATGCATTCACTCATTAAAATGTACTGGCCATCTCTGAGTTTCTGTTTCTCAGCTAAGTTCTGCAGGGTGCCACAAAAATGAAGAAAACACTGCCTTGCCTCTTAAAGAACTTGTGATTTGAAAGGGTGACAGGGTAATGTACTTGCTTCCTCTCTGCTTGGCTTCTAAATGTTGAAGTGGTCTGAAACTTGAGGTTCTGTCCTTTTTTCTTCTCTCTCCACTGATCCTAGGTGTAGTTGCCATAAATATGAGATGACTTTCAAATTTATATCTCTGGATTCATATCTAGCATCTGATATTTCCATTTGAATATTGAATAGGTAGTTCCAAAATGACACATCGGGCCTGGCACAGTGGCTCACACCTGTAATCCCAGCACTTTGGGAGGCTGAGACGGGCTAAGGCAGGCCAAGGTGGGTAGATCATGAGGTCAGGAGTTCAAGACCAGCCTGGCCAACATGGCGAAACCCCATTTCTACTAAAGATACAAAAAATTAGCTGGGCATGGTGGCGAGTGCCTGTAATCCCAGCTACTTGGGAGGCTGAGGCAGGAGAATCGCTTGAACCTGGGAGGCGGAGGTTGCAGTGAGCTGAGACTGCGCCATCACACTCCAGCCCAGGCAACAGGGGGAGACTCGTCTCAAAAAAAAGATAAAAAAGACACATCCAATACATGATTGTCACCCTCTCAACCTGGGCCTCCTTTATCTTCCCCATCTAAGTAATTAATGTCACCATTTACTCCATTGTATATGTCTGGAAGGTTAGAGCCATCCATGATTCATTTGATTCCTTCCCATATAGAGTCCCTCAGCAAATCCTGTTGGTTCAATCTCCATATCCATAATTTCCTGCATGGACTATTGCAGTTGCCTCCTGTTGTTTTCCTTGCTTCCTTTTAGGCCTTCTAGAATTTATTAAGCATGCAACAGCCAGAATTAACTTTTCAAAAATATAAGTCAGGTCATGTCATTACCCTGCTTAGAACCTTCGATTGTTACTGAGTAAGATCCAATAACTTGGCTGGGTGCGGTGGCTCATGCCTGTAATCCCAGCACTTTGGGAGGCTGAGGCGGGCCAATCATTTGAGGCCAGGAGTTCGAAACCAGTCTGGCCAAGATGGCAAAACTCTGTCTCTACTAAAAATACAAAAATCAGCTTGATGTGGCAGTGGGCTCCTGTAGTCCCAGCTACTCAGGAGGCTGAGGCAGGAGAATAGCTTGAATCTAGGAGGCAGAGGTTGCAGTGAGCCAAGATGGCACCCTGCACTCCAGCCTGGGTGACAGAGTAAGACTCTGTCTCAAAAAAAAAAAAAAAAAAGAAATCCAATGATTTAACGTGGCCTATAAAGCCCTGCATGATATAAGCCTCAGCTAATTTCTCCAGCCTCATTTCATTCCCGTCCTACCCCCATCTTTCAGCCATACTGGCTTTACTTCTGTTCCTAAAACATGCTAAGATTATTTGTGTCTTAGGACTTTTTCACTGGCTATTCTCTTTACCTGAAGTTTTGTTTCCAGGTCTTTGCTTTGCTCTTCTGCTTTTGCTGATAGTTAGGTCTTTTCCCACGTTACCTTCTCAGAAAGGCCTTCTCTGACTGCCCTGTCTAAAGTAACTGCACATCACTAACACATCACACAGTTTTACTTCTTCAGAGCATTCTCACTGTCTGGAGTAATTTTGTTGATTTACATATATCATCTATTACCACTCTTTCCCCACACCACTAACCATTACTGATGGAATGCATGTTCCATGAGAACAGAGCTCTTCGTCTTGTTCACATCTGTACAAGGTAGGTTAGTATAATAGCTGGTAGCATAAACTCTGGAGTCAGAATGTTTGGGTTTGTATTTTGACTCCACCACTTGCAGTATGATCTTTGACAAGTCTCTTTGCCTCAGTTTCCTTATGTAAAATGAGGATACTTTTAGAATTCTTGAAGACTAAATGAGAAAACCTAGAAAAGTATTTAGATTGATGTCTAGCATATAGAATAGCATATAGATTATTAACTTTATTGTCAGCACTTAGAACAATGTGTGATGCATTGTGCCATTAAACATTCAATAAATGAATGAAATAACTATGCTATTAATACCTGGTAGACTATTCCTTTTTGAGAGGCACAAAAATACTTCAGGGACTTAGTGGGAAAAATTATATTGAGTTCAAGGGGATCATGGTAGCATTTGTCAGGTAGATTGCATAGAAACTGATTTGAATTATTGCTAATGTTGCATAGTGGAATAAGGGATTAGTGCAAAGAAAGAGCTTCTAAGAAGTGTTCCAAGAGGGAAGAAATGCTAGGCCAGTAAGGGCTGGGCCTTGAGCTGACACAGCATCACTTCTGCCAGTCTGTTAGTCAAAACAGTCCCTGGTCCAGTGCAGAATCATCATGGGAGGGAAACTACACAAGGTATGGTTCATTGGGGGGAGCACACTGGAGTAACACTATACCGTAGAGCATTGGTACTAGATTTTAGAGGGCTTCTGATGACAGATCATGGAGTTTAGTCTCTATACTCTATAAAGGATGGGAACAACCAGGCGTGGTGGCTCGTGCCCATGATCCCAGCACTTTGGGATGCTGGGATGGGCTGATCACTTGAGCACAGGAGTTTGAGACAGCCAGGGTAACATGGTGAAACCCTGTCTCCACAAAAATACAAAAATTAGCCTGGCATGGTGGCATGTGTCTGTGGTCCCAGCTACTCAGGAGGATGAGGTGGGAGGATCCGCTGAGCCTGGGAGGTGGAGGCTGCAGTGAGCCGTGATTGCACCACTGCACTCCAGCATGGCCAAAGGTAGTGAGACCTGTCTCAAAAAAACAACCAAAAAAACCCATACAAAATCTCTGTTCTTATGGAGTTTACATTCTTAGGTAAGGGAATCAGGCAAGCATATAATTAAGAAAATTTTCTCCTAGAGGAAGTGCACTTCCCTGAGATCTGAGGAAGCAGCAAGTGCAAATGTCCTAAGACAAGAACAAACCTGGCAGTTCTCTTCCCTGGTAGGATCTTCCTGTTGCTCAGTGGTACTTCAGAACCACCCAGAGGGCTTGTTGAAACACAGGTTTCTGAGCGCAACTCCAGAGTTTCTGAATCCATAGGACTTGAGTGGAGCTCAAGATTTTGCATTTCTAACAAGTTCCTAAGTGATTCTTACGCTGCTTGTCCAGCGAGGAGATTTTAAGAACTACTGACCTGGGTCTTGTCAGTGTTGGCTTCTTGACATTCTTATCTCTGCTTAAATGTCATCTCTTCACAAAAGCCTTCTTTGACCACCAAATCTAAAGTCCCACCAGGTTTCCTTTGTTCCAGCACTTCTGTTTTCTCCAAAGTATTTGTCCTTAGCTGACAAGACCAGGGAGGTGAGTTTAGGAGTCTGACTGGACATTTGTATAGAGACAATAGGAATCTCAGAGATTAAGGTCTTTGAGGATGAAGAATGAAGGGCTGAGAACTGAGCCTTTGCTGTTGTTGGTGATAATGTCTATTACATGCCTACTATGTGCTGAGCACTGGCCTAATAATTTTATAGTGTTAATCTCATTTAACTTCTCAGAGTAACTCTAGGATACAGGTACCATTGTTAGCCTATTTTATAGACAAGGAAACTCAAGCAAAGAGAAATTTTACTTGTCCAACATCACTGCTAGTAAGTGGCAGAGGCAAGATTTGAATGCAGGTGGTGTAACTTCAGAGATTGTGCTATTAATCACAGGCTTTCAGAGAGAAATCCTTTTGGGAAGTTGAGGGTGTAGGATTAAATAGAATTGGCAAATGAAATCTGAAAGAGGGCAAATCTGAAAGAGGGTTAGTGATAGAATACTTTGAAGAAGGATGTTAGCCCTTTGGGATTTAACATTTGTGCTGGGAGATTTAAAAAACGATTATCATTTCCCCAAGCATGCTTTTGCTAAAAGTTTTTGGAGAAAACTTGGGGACATGGGCTTATACCAGATGGAATAGTTTGCCAAAGGGTATGGGTAACAGAAATTTTAACTGAAGCACCTCATATTCTAGACACTGTTCTCGGGGCTTGGGATACATGAGAACAAAATCAAGATCCTGAGGGAAATGGGGTGAAACAGCTGATTAAAAGATTAACGTAACTCTATATTATCTAGTATGTTGGGAGGTGATATCAGAAAAAGAAAAGCAGAATAAGGAAGAATGGGATGTAGATGAGGGAGGCGTTGCAGATTTACAAACAAGTGGACTGGGCAGGCTCATTTGAATGATGACTTGAAAGTGCTAACTTTTGAAATTAGAAGAAAAAATGTTACAGTGGGAAACGGTGCTTTAATAAGGTATTTATTTATTTAGAGACAGAGTCATGCTCTGTTGCCCAGGCTGGAGTGCAGTGGTGCAATCTCAGCTCACTGCAACCACAACTTCCATCCCTGGGTTCAAGCAATTATCCTGGCTCAGCCTCCTGAGTAGCGGGATTACAGATGCCCACCATCACGCCCAGCTAATTTTTGTATTTTTAGTAGAGACGGTGTTTCACTGTGTTGGGTAGATTGGTCTGGAATGCCTGACCTCAAGTGATCCACCCGCCTTGGCCTCCCAAAGTGCTGGGATTTCAGGCATGAGCCACCACACCCGCCCCAGTAAGTTTCTTTTGCCCCTAATTCAAATGATACTACAAGTTCCGTAAAAAAAAAAAATTACCTGCTCCTTGGGTTAACTTGCTTACAGGAAATCATATTTATTTGCTTAATGTTTATCCCTTTTGCTGCTTCTGGTGTTTTAATTTCAGCCACATGCTAGGTGACTTTCTGTTATTAGGCTGCTACTAACACCATTTCCTTACATTAATTCAGGCCAGTCTAGCCAGGGCTCTCCAGTCTAGGCCTTTCTGCAGTCAAAGCAATAGTAAGCATTTCTTTTTTTGGGGACAGAGTCTTGCTATGTTGCCCAGGCTGAAGTGGTATGATCTCAGCTCATTGCAATCTCCACCTCCTGGGTTCAAGCAGTTCTCCTGGTCGGCCTCCTGAGTAGCTGGGATTACAGGCGTGTGCCACCATGCCCAGCTAATTTTTGTATTTTTAGTAGAGACAGAGTTTCGTCATGTTGGCTAGGTTGGTCTTGAACTCCTGATCTCGTGATCCATCCATCTTGGCCTCCCAAAATGCTGGGATTACAGATGTGAGCCACCACAACCAGCCAGTAGTAAGCATTTCTTAAGCAATGTGCTAGCGGTGGATATGAATATGTGTAAAGATGTTGTATAATATGAAGAGGTAAATGAGAGGATATGGGCCTGGTTTCAGCATGTCCACTCATTTTGCTTTTTTTGTGTGAGTGTGCAGAATAATACTCTCTTTTTTTAGACAGAGCTTTGCTCTTGTTGGCCAGGCTGGAGTGCAATGGCTTAATCTTGGCTCACTGCAACCTCTGCCTCCCAGGTTCAAATGATTCTCCTGCCTCAGCCTCTGGAAGTAGCTGGGATTGCACCTGCCACCATGCCCAGCTAATTTTTTTGTATTTTTAGTTGAGACAGGGTTTCACCGTGTTGGCCAGGCTGGTCTTGAACTCCTGACCTCAGGTGATCCACCCGCCTCAGCCTCCCAAAGTGCTGGGATTACAGGTGTAAGCCACTGCACTCTGCCTTCTCTTTTTTTTTATCTTTGAATGAAACATACTGTTTTTTCACTGCTCCTTGAATGGTGTTAGGAATGCTCTTATCTTAGGGTCTTTGGGCTGTTTCCTCTGCCAGGACCACTTTGCCCTGAGATAGTCTGCATGACTTCCTCCCTCATGTTGTTCAGTGGCCTCTCCTTAGTACCCTCAATAAAATGGTATGCACTGCCATCACAGAGCCCTGCTTAAGGTTTCTTCATAACATTTATCAATCCTTGATATAACTACTTCTCTGTTGTTTATTGCAGTCTCTGTCCTTTAGCTTGGGTGTTTTTTGACAGTAGAACTTCAGCTGTGTTTTCCCCCACTTGCCTGGCATATAATAAGTGTTCAATAAATATTGATTTAATAAAGAATATGTTTAATGAGAGATATTCTGCTTTTACTTGTCTAATATTTCAGAGCTTAAATTTGGCCTCTGTAAGTTAAAGGCTCTTTAGGGATCCTGACCATGTAGCTTGTCCTGTGTTGCTAGGCATGTAGGGATTTATGGGGTATAACTAAACATAAAATAATGAAATTTTTATATGGCCTAACGCCATCATTCTCATTACTGTGTGATCACTGATCCTGTTTAAGTAACTTGAGACCAGATTTGTCTGATCCAGTGAAGCAAACACAAGTATGTGGATGAGCTAAAATACTTTTGCTTGTGTCTGCTTAAATTAGATGGGTTAACATTTTAAATCATTTCCCATGCTGAGCAAAACTGCAAGATGAACATTACGCCGGTAAAGCAGCTGGTACTATCCTCACTTGAACAGACATTAAACTACTTCAAGTCAGAGTTTGATTTAGCCAGAGCCACAAGGGACTGGTGGAATGATGCCAAAGTAAAAGTGTGAACCATTTGGAAGGGTGGGAATTAAGTAGAACTGTGCCTATGCCAAAAACCCCAACTCCTCAAGAAACCCAAAACCTAGAGATGGTCTTTTGCTATTTGTTAATACCTTTGTATTACTTTTGTTTAAACAGCAAGATTTTGGCTGAAATCTGATCTTTTAATATGGTAATGATTAGAATTGTTTCTAAGACTGATAAATTGTGTTTTAGTAAGGCATAGGAGTTGAAGATTCCAAACTTGCTTTTAAAAGCTAATCTAGTATACCAGCTAATTAACCTTGATCTACTGTGCTACCTTTTAAGGTCGTGTTAGCATTATCCTCATAGATATCAGGCATACTTCACAGTATGTCTGCTATTTGCGCTTAACAGATATGATTAGAGAAAATTTAAAAGATAGTAAACTTGTGTGTTTTGACATTTAATATGTTATAAAATCTTTTTTGGTGTGTAACTTGTTTCAAAATATATACTCCTAAAATTCATTACGATTTCTTTCTTTACATTAATCTTTGTTATGAATTAATAATAATGCACAACAAGAATTAGCTACTCTAAAGTTGATTTTCTCTATTATAAAGAAGACTTTTTAAGATTTTTTTTTTAAGTTAAAAAAATTGGGGCTGGGCATGGTGCCTCACACCTGTAATCCCAGCACTTTGGGAGGCTGAGGTGGGTTGGATCACCTGAGGTCAGGAGTTCAAGACCCAGCCTGACCAACATGGTGAAACCCCATCTCTACTAAAAATACAAAATTAGCCGAGTGTGTTGGCGCATGCCTGTAGTCCCAGCTACTTGGGAGGCTGAGGATAATCGCTTGAACCTGGGAGGTGGAGGTGCAGTGAGCTGAGACTGCGCTGTTGCACTCCAGCCAGGGCAACAAGAGCAAAACTCCATCTCATAGGAAAAGAAATTTTTTTTAAAGACAGGGTCTTACTCTGTCATCCAGGCTAGACGGCAGTGGCTCACTGTAGCCTCAAACTCCTGGGCTCAAGCAATCCTCCTATCTCAGCCTCCCAAGTAGCTAGGACTACAGGCATGTACCACCATGCCTGCCTAAATTGGGGTTTATTTTTGTTTTTGTTTATTGTAGGGATGCGGTCTTGCTATTTTCCCAGGGTGGTCTCAAACTTCTGGCTTCAAGTGATCCTCCTGCCTGACCCTCCCAAAGTGCTGATATTTTCAACATTAGCCCCCACACCCAGCCAACAACCATACTTTTACAGAGAATTTCAAATAAACAAATTTAGAGAAAGGTATAATGAACCCCTGTGTATCCATTACCCAACTTCAACAATTTTAGCACATGGTCATTCTTCTTTCATGTATATTCCTACATACTTTCTGTCCCTACTCCCATGTATCATTTCAAAGCAAATTTCTGGTTATGTATCCCTTTCAACCATAGTATGAGAGAGAACTTGGAAAGATAAAGACTTACTTTTTTTTTTTTTGACATAACTACAATAGGTAGGATATTTTAAGGCAATCTATAAATATTTTACTGGTTTTAGTACCTGAAGTAGTCAATCTTCTAATAGTATAGTACAATTAAAATAAGTAGTATAGTACAGTTACAACACGATAAAACACTACTACTAGTTTTATTAAAAGTCTGGCTAATTTTTTTTTTTTTTTTACAAATTTGTGGAAATTTCCTTAGGAAAACAGAAGCATCAAACTTTTTAAGCTTTTAGATAATTTCATATTACTTTTCTAAAAATTTGTGAGGAAAGAACAGCACATTGAGTAGAAAATGAATCGTACAAGTTTGGATTTTGGTTCACCTGAAAATTTTCTTTTCTTCCCTAAAGTGTTATTAAATTCTTGTATTAAACCAAAGATGTATAAATGTTTGTCTGTAAATCTAGTTCATATCCACATGTGAATTGTGATAAATGTATTTTTAGACAGATTTCCTTGATATAATGCCAGAAATCATAGACTATGTTAATAATAATACATAAAATTGTGATGTCTTGAAAAACTGGCTCTACAAGTTTCTCAAACAAGGGAGAAAATTTAAATGAAAGTGTAAGCCACAAACAAAAAGATACATTGAAAAAGCTGAAAAAAAAATTTTTATAGTACCCATACATTTGAATCATGGAAATATGAACTGTGTTATGTGTTGAAAAGTAACCAGCTGTATATTAGTTCATTTTAAGTAATTCCTTTGTAGCCAAAATAAGAGAAACCGTCTAGGACCCATATAACCACTTTTGTCTATCTCTTAAACATGCTTATCTTTACAGGTGGTTAGTACGTGAAAACACAAAATAATTTGCTTTGATGGATGTATTTCTCTTTTTTTTTTCAGACAGTCTCGCTCTGTCATCTAGGCTGGAGTGCAATGGTACGATCTTGGCTCACTGCAGCCTCTGCCCCCTGGGTTCAAGCGATTCTCCTGCCTCTGCCTCCTGAGTAGCTATTATTACAGGCACACACCACCATGCCTAGCTAATTTTTGTATTTTTAGTAGAAATGGGGCTTCACCATGTTGGCCAGGATGATTTTGATCTCTTGACCTCGTGATCTGCCCGCCTTGGCCTCCCAAAGTGCTGGGATTACAGGCGTGAGCCACTGTGCCTGGCCCTTTCTTTTAAAAGAAAAGCATAGACTGTGCACGGTGGCTCACGCTTGTAGTCCCAGCACTTTGAGAGGGAGGCAGGCACAGATCTCTTGAACCCAGGGGTTTGAGACCAGCTTGAGCAACATAGGGAGATCCCTGTCTCTACAAAAAATACATAATTAGCTGAGCATGGTGGCACGCACCTGGAGTCCTAGCTACTCAGGTGGCTGAGGCAGGAGAATCACTTGAGCCCAGGAGGTCAAGGCTGCAGTGAGCCATGATTACCACTCTACCTGGGCAACGGAATGAGACACTTTCTCAAAAGAAAAGAAAAGCATTACAAAAAAAAAATTGGAAATGGGGAACACTTAGGACCTGAAAATGTTGTCTTTGTTCAGAAGAAAGATTGGTAATGCCAATGATAACAGAAACAGAAAAGAAAGATGATGAAGTGGCATTTTGGAGTTGTCCAATCGAGGCCTTGGTGGTTCTTGTTATCGTGGATGCAGCCAAGCATATGCCATATCACCATCACGTTTCATTATTTCCCTATGAAACAGCAGACAGAAATTCTTAGCTGCCTTGACTTTGGCAGTGTTTTTCTTGGGCATCTGTTACAAATGCCAACATCTGTCTCTTTTTGTTGTGAATACTGTATGGAACTGATACTGTTTTTTTAATATACTCTGTCACCCCACTAGACAGGAAATTCCATACTACTCATTTTACCTTGCTTAGTGAAAACAGAAATATCTTCTGTTTAACCAACTTGAGCATATCATTTGTACAAAATAAAGTAGGATTTTTTGGTAAAGATCATTAATGATGTATGTGGCCGAATAATATTTCATTGTATAGACATAGCACATTTTGTTTATCCGAACTCTTTTGATGGACATTTGGGTTGTTTTCACTTTTTGATTATTGCAAATAATGCTGCTATGGACATTTGCATGTAAGACTTTGTATGAACATGCTTCCTGGGTAGATATCTGGGAGTGGAATTGTTGCAAATTTATGTTAAACATTTTGAGGAATTACCCAATTTCTCTCTCCTAAAGTGGCTGTACCATTTTTATATTGCCATCAGAAGTATTTGGGTCGGGCATGGTGGTTCATGCCTGTAATCCCAGCACTTTGGGAGTCCAAGGCCAGCAGATCACATGAGGTCAGAAGTTCAAGACTGACCTGGCCAAAAAAGCGAAACCTCATCTCTACTGAAAATTAGCTAGGTGTGTTGGCACACACCTATAGTCTCAGCTACTAGGGAGGCTGAGGCAGGGGAATCGCTTGAACCCAGGAGGCAGAGGTTAAAGTGAGCTGAGATTGCGCCACTGTACTCCAGCCTGGGCAGCAGAGCAAGACTCCGTCTCAAAAAATAAAAATAAATATATAGATGCTCCAATTTCCCCATGTCTGTTCTACACTTGTGATTGTCTTTTTTATTATTGCTCATTCATTTCTTGAAAAGTTTACCATATTTGACTCATCTGTCTCTTCTACCACTATTTTCTGCAAAATTGGGTTCAAGGAAGGGAAGTATCCTTTATCAATAACAGCTTTATCCATTTGATATTTTCACTGATTTTTTTTTAAAACTAAAAGACAGTGTGATATTATGCAGCAGTTGATAGCCAAGTTCATTATACTCTAGATATTTTTTTTTCTTGAGACAGAGTTTCTTGTTGCCCAGGCTAGAGTGCAGTGGCACAATCTTGGCTCACTGCAACCTCTGCCTCCTGGGTTCAAGAGATTCTCCTGCCTCAGCCTCCCAAGTGGCTGGGACTACAGATGCACACCATCATGCCCAGCTAATTTTTTTGTATTTTTAGTAGAGACAGGGTTTTGCCACGTTGATCAGGCTGGTCTCGAACTCTCCTGACCTCAGGTGATTCACCTGCCTCAGCCTCCCAAAGTGCTGGGATTACAGGTGTGAGCCACTGCGCCTGGCCTAAACTCTAGATCCTTTAAAGTTTGGAGCTACTTGGGTAGTCATGTGTATATGGGGGATGTGGTGTGTTCATGACATTATAAGGTATATTTTGATTTTACAGTTCCCTTGGTGTTGATTTTAGTTTGGAAACTAAGGTAAATTGTGTAGCAGGTAGCTACGTTTAAAAAATGTAATTTAGACACTCCCATGCTTAAAAATCCTTTGGTTTTCCATTGCAGTTGAAATCCAGACTCATTGTGCCCAGAAGGCTTTCCATGTCCAACTCTTAACTACTACCTTTCCACGGATCTCCTACTGCTCACTCTCTTCCCTTAGTACACTCACAACATGCTGGTCTTCTTTTAGCTTCTCTGTGTTCCAGACTCTTCCCACTTTAGGCCTTTTCCTAACTGTTCTTTCTTTTCCTTTGGTTTGGGGCAGGGCTTGCTTAAGATCCCTTATTCTGGGAGGCATTTGCTGATCACTGTGTCCTCCTTCTCCCATAGTCTCTGTATTTAGATTTTCTCCTTCTTTATTCATTTGATAGAGTTCTTAATTATTTTATTAGTTGGTTTCCTTGTATTTATCACCCTTTCTCACAACTAAACTGCAAGCTCTTCAAAGACTTACCCTGTCTTGTCTTGTGTCCCCAGTGCCTTACTCATTGCCTAGTATATAACATCTAATGTTTGTTGGATAAATAAATTAATTGTCCTTGCTCTGCTATATTTTTGTTTTATTCTGTTTTGTAGAATTGGCTAGACACTTGTATGCTGTTTAATCTCCCATAGTTACATAGGTCATGATGGCAGGAAATTTGTTATGTGTATGCCTTTCACTCATACATTTTGCATGTGTATATTCAGTGAAGACATATAGACCTAAGTTGAAAATTTATCTTGAAAATAATGTTGAGCATGTTGAAATGGATGTTAGAAATGTTCTGCAGCTACACTGCCAATATAATTAGAATTTTTAAACAAAAGCTTTAAGATCAAAGCTAAATAGAGTAAAAATCAAAATGGACATTTTAGATATAGGCCATAAATTTACAATCATTTTATTCTTTCTGTTCCCTGCCTTTTCCTACCTCCTTCATGCCATTTTTATAACTACTTTCTTGTTCCAGTTGGCTTTTTCTGTTTTGGTCCTAGCCTTCTGGTCCACAGAACTTTATAGCCCAAGGGGTTGTGGGAGGAGATAGTATAATGTAATACTTGTATAGGTAATGTGTATGTAGTATGTATGTTATAGCTATGCTTCATTTATTGTTACTGTTTCCTCAAACAGTTTCTCTAGCTGTCTAATCTTACTGCAGCAGTTAGTCCTTCTTTCTTGAAGCTTATCATTCCTTTGATTTTTGGAGACATTCCTATTTTTTCTCTCAAGTTTTTAGTTAAACTTTCTCATTCTCCCTTGTGGTTTCCCTTTCCTCTACCTGTCCCTTAAATCTGCATCTCCGGTAATTGATTTTATGACATGGACACAGAGAGAGGAACAACACACACCAGGGCCTGTTGGGTGGTGGTGGGGATAGGGGAGGGAACTTAGAGAACGGGTCAGTAGGTGCAGCAAACCACCATAGCATGTGTATACCTATGTAACAAACCTGTAAGTTCTGCACATGTATCCTATTTTTTTAGAAATAAAAAAATTAAAAAGTACCAAGTTATGAATGATTACTCATTGTCTTTAAATAAGAGTTGATTCCTATGATATGATTTGTCTCTGTGTCCCCACCCAAATCTTATCTCAAGATTTGGAACAGTTTGGAGGGCTCAGAAGAAGACAAGAAAGAAGATGTGGGAAAGTTTGGAACTTCCTAGAGATTCGTTGAATGCTTTTGACCAAAATGCAGATAGTGATATTGACAATGAAGTCCAGGCTGAGGTGGTCTCAGATGGAGATGAGGAACTTATTGGGAACTGGAGCAAAGGTCAGTATTGCTATACTTTAGCAAAGAGACTGGCAGCATTTTGGCCTGCCCTAGAGATCTGTACAACTTTTAAACTTGAGAGAAATGATTTAGGGTATCTGGCAGAAGAAATTTTTAAGCAGCAAAACATTCAAGATGTGACCTGGCTGATCCTGTAAGTGTTCAGTCGTTGCATTCACAAAGAGATCTTCTGAAATTGGAACTTTTATTTAAAAGGGAAGCAGAGCATAAAGTTTGGAAAATTTGCAGCCTATGTGGTAGAAAAGAAAAACTCATTTTCTAGGGAGAAATTCAACCCAGCTACACAAATTTGTATCAGTAATGAGGTGGTGAATGTTAATAGCCAAGACAATGGGGGAAATGTCTCCAGGGCATTTCAGAGATCTTCACAGCGTCCCTCCCATCACAAGCCTGGAGGCCTAGGAGGGAAAGATGGTTTCATAGGACCTGTCTGCTGCTCTGTGCAGCCTCAGGACAGGGCACTCTGTGTCCCAGCTGCTCCAGCTCCAGCCATGGCTAAAAGAAGCCAAGGTACAGCTCAGGTCATTGCTTCAGAGGGTGCAAGCCCAAGCATTGGCAGCTTCCTTGTGTTGTTGGGTGTGCAAGTGTGCAGAAGACAAGAGTTATGTTTGGGAACCTCCACGGATGTATGGAAATGCCTGGATGTCCAGGCAGAAGTCTGTTGCAGGGGTGGAGCTCTCATGGAGAGAATCTCTGCTAGGGTAGTGCAGAAGACAAATGTAGGGTTGGAGCCCCAACACAGACTTCCCACTGGGACACTGCCTAGTGGAGCTGTGAGAAGAGGGCCACAGTCCTCTAGACCCCAGAAAGGTAGATCCACTGAAAGCTTTCACCACACACTTGGAAAAGCCACAGACTCTCGATGCCAACCCATGAAGCTGCAGTGGGTATACCCTGCATAGCCACAGGGATGAAGCTGCCCAAGGCTGTGGGAGCCCCCCCACTCCTTCCATCAGTGTGCCCTGGATGTGAGACATAGAGGCAAAGGAAATTTTGGAGCTTTAAAATTTAATGACTGGGTTTCAGACCTACATGGGGGCCCTGTCACCTTTGTTTTGGTGCATTTCTCCTATTTGGAATGGAGGCATTTATCCCATGCCTGTACCCCCATTGTATCTCGGAAGCAACTAACTTGCTTTGATTTTACAGGCTCATAGGTGGAAGGGACTTACCTTGTCTCAGATGAGACTTTGGACTTGGACTTTTGAGTTAATGCTGCAATGAGTTAAGACTCTGGGGGACTGCTGGGAAGGCATGATTGGTTTTGAAATGTGAAAAGTACATGAGGTTTGGGAGGGGCGAGGGGCCCTCCCAAATGATATGGTTTGGCTCTGTGTCCCCACCCAAATCTCATCTGAAATTGCAATTCCCACGTGTCGAGGGAGACCTCAGGTAAGGTGACTGGCTCATAGGGGTGGTTTCCACCAAGCTGTTCTCTCTCCTGCCACCTTGTGAAGACATGCCTTGCCCTCCCCTTCACCTTCTGCCATGATTGTAAGTTTCCTGAGGCCTCTCCAGCCATGCCGAACTGTGAGTCAATTAAACCTCTTTTCTTTATAAATTACCTAGTTGCAGTTCATTCTTTATAGCAATGTGAAAATGGACTAATACACCCTATAATAGTATTATTAGTCATATATTTCTGTGATATCTTAAGTGGAAGAGAGAAGAGTGGAACTTCAGTTGAGTTGCAAGGAATTTTGAGTTCCAGATAAATAACACTGAGAAATGGGAATTAGTATTATTGGTCATATGTATAAAGCAGTGTCCCTATAACCTCTTCTCAGCCCACTTCTGATATGAGTTGCTCTTGGACATTGTCATTCACTTCCATGACTTTCAAAAACACTCAATTTGTAATGATCCCCAATTTTTTATTTCCAGCTCAGACTTCTCTTCTGAGTCCTAAGTAGGAATATTCATTAGCCCATTTTTTATTATTTCTCACAATATGTCTCATAAACATTTCAAGCTCAGTGCTTTCAAAATTGAAACCGTCCACATTTGTTCAGCATTGTAGGTGTCTCAGTATCATTCATGATTCCTCTGTCTTCCCCACAAGTCTTCTCAATTGTATTTTTAAAGAATTCTTAAGTATCTAGCTATTGCCACTGTTTTGTCCTCATGATTTCTTACCTAGATTTCTGCAGTAGAATCTTGGCCTTCTGTCTTTAATTAAGGTTTCATCTGTTCCACACAGTATTTATCAGATTATCTAAGATAGTGATTCTCTTGAACTTTTCAGAGTAAACTTGTAGGGTCCCATGTCACATGTCAGAACTACTCATCAATAATTTCTGAAAGGGAGATCTGAATATATATAGTTTGAAAAAACTACCAGGTGATGCTGATGAGGACACTTGGTTACAAACCATTCTTTAGACCAGGTCGGGTGGCCCACACCTGTAATCCCAGCACATTAGGAGGCAGAGGTGGAAAAATTGCTTGAGCCCAGGAGTTCAAGATCAGCCTGGGCAATATAGGAAGACCTTGTCTCTATAAAAAGATATTTTAAAAACTGGCCAGGCATGGTGTCACACGTCTGTGATTCCAGCTACTGAGGAGGCTGATGTGGGAGGATTGCTTGACCCTGGAAGGTTGTGCCTAGAGTGAGCTATGATCACACCACTGCACTCCAGGCTGGGCAAGAGAGCAAGACCCTGTCTCAAAAAAGTATAAATTTAACTCTTAACTAAAATTCTTGAGAGGCTGTTGATTCCCTTGAAGATAAAATGTGAGATCCTCATTTGGTATATAATATTCCATAGTTTGGTTCCTGTCTACTTCATATTCCTATTCTCTGATATAACCATGCTGAATTACTATATACAGTTCTAATGTGCCATCTTGGGGATATTTCTAGGTCTTTGTATATGGAATTTTACCTTCTTGGAACCTTCTTTTCTTTTTTCCTTCTTTGGATAATTTCTCCTTTTCCTTTCAATACTCAGTTGTCATGTCCTAGAGGAAGTCTTCCCAGATTGTATACATTTATTTACTTGTGTTGTTTTGTTTCTCTAGTCCCTACCATGACACTTGGTAGTCAATAAATGTCAGTTGTATAAATGCAGCCCTTACCTTTAGGTGCAACAATAACAGCATTGATTCAGCATTCATTATGCGCCAAGTGCTGGACTGTGCTAGTTGCTGCTGACCGTATGTGCTTTATTGTTTACTCCCACAACAACCTGATGAAGGTAGGTATTATTACCCATATTTTACTATTGAGGAAATGGAGACTTGGTTAAGTCTAACTGATTATCTATGTAGCTAGCCTGTAAGTCACAGAATTTATTTAGAACTGTATTTGAATCCTGTAGCCTGTTTGTGGAGCCTGTGCCCTTGTACAGCTGTTACACAGTTGTTTCAGAGTTCCCTAGTTTATTTTTTCAAATTCATGATAAATAATTTCTTAATAAGAGCTGATTATTCTTAGGCTACAAGTTTTTGCTTTTAAATTATCAAACTGTGGATTAACTAAAACAAAGATTTAAAAATATTTGGCCTTTAGTTATGAATGGGATAGGTATATGCTAGAGTTCCACACAGAGTTAATTCAGTGGACTTAGTGTTTACTTCTGTTCAGATTTTATACCAAAGCATACTGTGTGCTAAATGAAGTAAAAATGTTCATCTTAACTGAGAATATTAGAACTACAGAGAACATTAGGCTTTATAAGTAGGAAAACGAGTATTCTACAAGATTATGTACTTTGGTCAAAGTCTTGTAGCATTTATTTGCAGAATCAGGACTGGAATTTGTGGCTCCTAACTTCAAATCCAGAGTGTTTATTTTTCTCAACTATGAAAAGTTGATATATCTAAAACAGTATTTTCAAAGCTTAAAGAGAATTCTGTTTTTATTATATTCTAGGTATTAGTGGCCAAATTATTCAACACAAAAAGAACAAAGTGATATGACTACTTAAGGCGAAATCATTTATTCAGTGCTTAAGTAACTTACTACTTGTGTGCAAGTACTGGCTTGTTTTCTCAGATTTAACATATTTCATGAAACTTTTGCTAATTGATTTTTAAACCTGAAATGTGTTTTATTTCTTAAGCATCATAGACATAAAAGTAGGCTATCCAAAGAGTAGGTTTATATGTTATTAATATCTGGATATAAATCATAAGAGCATAGTCTCAATAATATATTTAAAAGCATTTTATCTTACAATCTTATACCATCTTCACTGCATGAGTGGACATTTTAGATGATTTTTCGCCTCAGCTATATCTGCTTTGTAAATTAATTTTGTTATAGTGAAGTTGACTAAAAAATGGTCACACTTAAACAGTGTAGAGTGGTAACCAAATAACTAATCTTTGTTAGTTTGTTTTAATTTTTTTGTTTTTGTTTTGTTTTGAGATAGTCTTGCTCTTTTGCCCAAGCTGAAGTGCAGTGGCCTGATCACGGCTCACTGCAGCCTTGACCTGCTGGGCTCAAGCGATCTTCCTACCTTAGCCCCCTGAGTAGCTGGGACCACAGGTGCCACTATGCCCAGCTAATTATTTTTTGTAGAGATGGGGTCTCACTATGTTGCCCAGGTTGATCTTGAATTCCTGGCCTCAAACAATCCTTCAGCCTTGGCCTCCCAAAGTGCTGGGGTTATAAGTGTGAGCCACTGTACCTGGCTGTTTTGTTTTTTTGAGGAAATTATTAGTGGCTGAAAGAAGATACTTCCCTTTCCAAAATTCTAACCCTTCTCGTCCTCAGTGTCATACCTTACTCATGAGTGTATGGGGAGGAGATGGAAGATTTGTTTTATGCTAGGCTGGGAACATGAAGATTGAGACTTGGTTCATTTGTCTCTAGGATTTAGCTGAGGTAATACTTGGAGTATATAGGGTGATGGTAAAAGTTTCCTATTTCTTTCCCTACCACGCCTATCCAGGGTTTGGGGATTAAGAAGGGCTATGCTGGGCCACAGTAGGTCCTATCTTAACGTAATGTACATATATTCATAGAAGAGTCTATACTGGTTGAATTGTAGGAATTAGAAAACCAGACCATGTTTTGAGGCATGCTTTTCCCATTTAGGATTATAAGAAAGAAATTCTGGCTTTAATTTAAAAAATAAACAATCTCAACAGACCAGTGACTGTCAGATTATCAGGGTTAATACCTTCTGAAATTTATTTTCAAATCATAACGCGTACAGATTTTTTAGAAACATTAATATATGGTATATGCAGATGGGCCAACCATAAGAGATTTAATACATGCATGTCAGCAAGGCTTATCCAGAAACCACCTTCATGTTTGATAGTGTTATGCAGTTCATGAAAAATTACCAATCATCACTAAGGTTGGAGGAATATGATTTTGTTTTTTTTGAGATGGAGTTTTGCTCTTGTTGCCCAGGCTGGAGTGCAATGGCGTGATCTCGTCTCACCACAACCTCCGCTTCCTAGGTTCAAGCAATTCTCCTGCCTCAGCCTCCTGAGTAGCTGGGATTACAGGCATGCACCACCATGCCTGGCTAATTTTGTATTTTTAGGAGAGATGGGGTTTCTCCATGTTGGTCAGGCTGGTCTCAAACTCCTGACCTCAAGAGATCCGCCCACCTTGGCCTCCCTCCCAAAGTGCTGGGATTATAGGCATGAGCCACCATGCCTAGCTGTCTCACTTATTTATTTATTTATTTATTTAAGATATAAAGGGTACAATATGTAGCAACTTGCTTTTTTCCCTTAACACTATATTATGATTGTCTTTGCGTGCTAACTAAATTATGTCATGAGAGAACTTGAACTTCTGTTAAAAACAGGGAAAGGCCTTTTATTATAAAAGGGAATAGCTTTAACAGCACAGGTGAGGTGAAATTTAAGCAGAGACCTAAAGGGAAATAAGGAAGTGAACCAGATTTGTGAGTTTGAGGGATGAGGCAAGAGACCTATGTGGCTGGAGTGAAAAATAGGAGCTAAAGTCAGAGGTATAAGGGAGCAGCAACTAGATCATGTAGTGCCTTAAGAACTTTATAAGAAGTTGTGGCTTTTACTTGTGAGGTGGGAAGCCATTGGAAAGTTTTTTGTGATTTGACTTTACCTTTTTCAGAGAACAACTCAGGCTGAGCATGAGGGGAAAGAGGGACAAAAGCAGAGGCAAGGAAACCAGTTAGTTTTGATAATTGCTTGCCTGTTCAAAAGTGAATGGAGTTAGCAAAGATTTATAAGGAATACCCTCTTCTCCCTGAAAATCCCTGATATTTATAAATTAGATCAATAATTATTCTAACTCTTAGAAAGTTGTGTTTAGATTTAGCACAGCTTATATTTTTTAAAATTGTAGACTTCATTTTTGAGAACTGTTTTAGATTTACAGAAAAATCAGGAACATAGTATAGAGTTCCCATATACCCCCTCACCTAGTTTTCTGTATTATTACCATCTTACATTGGTGTGGGACATTTGTTACACTTAATGAATCAATATTAATACATTATTATTAACTAAAGCCTGTGGTTTATTCAGATTTCCATAGATTTACTTAATGTCTTTTTCTGTCTCCTCTTCTCGTGTCTGTTTCTCCAACTTAGTTTGTTGTTTGATTTTTTTGTTTGTTTGTTTTTGTTTTTCTTTAAGAGACAGAGTCTTGTGCTGCTGTCCAGGCTAGAGTTCATTGGCATGATCACCCATGAACTCCTGGGCTGAAATGTGTAGCTTTGACTACAGGCAAGCACCACCATGCCTGGCAAATTTTAAAAAGTTTTTTAGAGACTAAGTATTGCTATGTTGCTCAGTCTGGTATCAAGAAATCCCCCTGCCTTAGCCTCCTTTTACTTGGCTTTTGATGACCTTCACAATTTTCAGAAGTACTGGACAAGTATTTTGTAGGATGCCCCTCTTTTGGAATTTGCCTAATGTTTTTTTCTTTTTGTGATTAAACTGGTGTTATCAGTTCTGGGGAGGGAGACCACAGGGGCCAAGTGTCACTTTCATCACATCGTATCAGTGGTACATAACTATCAACATGATTTATCACTACTGATATAGGCCTTTATTACCTGTTTGATACTTACTTGTCAGAATTCTACATTGTAAAGTTACTCTTTTTTTCCCCTCTTTCAATACTATACTCTTTGGAAAGGCGTCACTGTGTGCAGTCCACACCTGAGTGGGGAGTTATGGTCTCCCTCCCTCAGGGTAGAGAATCTACATAAATTATTGGGAATTCTTCAAGGGAGATTTGTCTCTTCCTGTCTACTTATTCAATCATTTAATTATCAGTATGGACCCATGGATATATATTTTATACATTGGATTACAATCCAGTACTATTTTGTTGCTCAGAATGTTCCTGCTTTGGTCATTGGGAACTCTTTCAATTAGCTTGTGTGTTCCTTTGACATAAAAGTCATTTCTCTATTTTTTTTCCCTCCCTCCCTGCCCCCTTTCTTTTTAGCACTTCCTTACTTTCTGGTACTACAAGATGCTCCAGACTCATCTTGTAATTTCCTGCCCCAGTACTAGAATCAGCCATTTCTCCAAGGAACCTTGGTTCCTTTTTCTTGGAGAATGGTACGAGAAACCAATCTGGGTACTAGGTATATTTTCTGCTGCTGGAGTTTCATTGCTTCTGGGCTGTGTCAGCCAAAGTAAGGAAATACACATGTAGCCTGTTTTCATACAGAGAATGATTACTATGATAATTTGAAAAGCATATATAATCATAAGAGTATTTTGAAAATAACGGGCATTAGGTTTTTCTATTAAGGGATTTCACATTATAATTTGAGTAGCAAAAGAATTAAGCTGGACTCCTACCTCACACCATATAAAATAATTAATTTGAAATGGATCCACAGTCCTAAATGTAAAAGCTAAAACTAAAAAACTCTTAGAGAAAACATGGACGTAATTATTCATGACCTTGGATTATGAATTATTTCTTAGATAAGCTATCAAAAGCATGAGTGACAGAGGAAAAAATAAATTGGACTTCAAAATTAAAAATTTTTGTGCTGTACATGATACCATCGGAAAGTGAAAAGAAAACTAATGAATGGAAAACAGTGTTAAAAATCATAGATTTATCAAGGACTTATATCCAGCATATTTAAAGAATGCTTATACTTTAATAATAAAAAGGTAGATAACCCAGTTAAAATATGAGCAAAGCATGTGAACAGACATTTGTCCAAAGAAGATGCAAGTGGTCAGTAAGCACATGCAAAGATAGCTCTACATTATTAGTCATCATGAGGTAAATGCAAATCAGAACCACTCCACACCTATTAGGATGTCTATTATAGATAATGAGAAATACAGATAATAAATATTGGTGAGGATGTTGAGAAATTATAACTTATACGTTGGTGGTGGGAATGTAAAATGGTACAGCTACTTTGGAAAACAGTTTGTCCATTTCTCAAAATAGTAAACATGGAGTTGTCATTTGACTCAGCAGTTTCACTCCTGGGTATATATACCCAAGAGAAATTAAAATATACATCTACACAAAAACTTGTATATGCATATTCATAGTATTGTCATAATAAGTAGAAGCAACCTAAATGTTCATTAGCTGATGAAGGGATAAACAAAATGTGGTATATCTATGCAATGGAATATTCAGCCCTAAAAAGGAATGAGGTACTGATACATCCATGTTGTAACAGGGGTGAACCTTGAAAACATACTTAGTGAAAGAAGCTAGTCATAAAAGGCCACATGTAGTATGATTCAGTTTTTATGAACTGTTTTGAATAGGCAAATCCATGGAGACAGAAGGTAGATCAGTGATTGCCAGGGGCTAAGGAGAGGAGAGAAATGGGACCAGTTGCTCATGAATACACGTTTATTTGGGGTGTAATTAAAATATTCTAAAATTAGATTCTGACAGTTGTAGAAGTCTGAATATTCTAAAAACCACTGAGTAGCATACTTTAAAAGGGTGACCTTTATGATATGAGAATTGTATTCCAAATTTGTTATTTTTACAAAAACATTTAGAACATAATAGTAAAAGATACTTAGGGATAAATTTAACAGAATACATGTAAGAATTAAACACCAAACACTACAAAAGATTGTTGAGATAAAGAACAGAAACAGATAGCTATACCATATTTGTAGCTTAAAAGATTCAGTACTTTTAAGATGGTAATTTTTCCCAAATTGATGTTTAGATTCAATGCAGTTTTTTTGTTGTTGTAGAAATCAACAAGCTAACTCAAATGTATGTGGAAATACTTAATACAGCAAAACAATTTTGAAAAAGAAGAAATTTGAGAGATTTGCATTACTGAATTGAAGATACTAGAAATACACTTGTATAAAAATATAATTATTTGTAGATCGATTTATATGAACAGATATTGGTAAATGTAACACTATAGTCAAGAAATAGAACCCCAAATACATGGTTTATTGATGAACTCCAAATGGATTATAGCCCTAAATGGAAAAGTTGATACTATAAAACTTACAGAAGAAGACACAACAGAAAACATTTAAGATCTTAAATTAGGCAAAGATTTCTTAGGTACAACACCAAAAGTATAGATAAACTAAAAACAGATCAAAATTTAGAACTTTTTCCCTTCCAAAGATACTGTTATGAAATGAAAGTCACTGGGTGGGAGAAAATATTGGCAAAACCTCTTGCCAAGAACTTGCTCCAGAGTATATAAGCAACTCTCAAAACTCAATAATAGAAAACAAACAACCCAATAAAAATGGGCAAAAGATTTCAGTAGATACTTTTACTAAAGATTTCTACATGGCAGATGGTGAGATATTGCACATCAATTAGAATGGCTAATTAAAAAAAAAAAAAAGAAACAATTTACAAACTAACAATACCTAAGGCCCACATGGAGGCAGGATCACTAGTCGTAAATTATTGAGGGGAATGTAAAATGTTATAGCCACTCTGGAAAACATGCAGTTTATCAAAGTTAAACATCTGTTACTGTATAACTAAGCCATCTTCCTATAAAGCTTACATTCACACAAAAACTTATGCACATGTGTATAGCAGCTATAGTCATGATTGCTCCAAATGTCTCTCAACTGGTGAGAAGGTTTAAAAAAACAAACCAACCTGTCGTATATCCATGCAATGGAATACTGCTCATCAATAAAAAGGAATGAATCACTGTTAGAAATAACAACATAGATGAATCTCAGAGGTGTTACACTAAGTAAAAAGCCAGACACAAAGACTACATATTAAATGATTCAATTTATATGGCATTTTGGAAAAGGCAAAATCACAGAGGCAGAAAATAGATCTGGGGTCTTGATAGTAGGATGGGTTCACTACAGAGAGGCAGGGGGAATCTTGTGGTGATGAAGGTGTTCCCTACCTTGGTTTTGGTGGTGTTTATGCAGGTATCAAAACACGCACTAGAGGGCCGGGCATGGTAGCTCATGCCTGTAGTTCCCAGCACTTTGGGAGGCCAAGGTGGGCAGATCACCCAAGGTCAGGAGTTCAAGACCAGGCTCGCCAACATAGCAAAACCGCATCTCTAACTAAAAATACAAAAGAAGTTAGCTGAGCGCAGTGGCATGCGCCTGTAATCCCAGCTACTCGGGATTACAGGAGAATTGCTTGTACCTAGCAGGCGGAGGTTGTGGTGAGCTGAGATTGCTGCCACTACATTACAGCTTGGGTGACAGAGTGAGACTCCATCTCAAAAAAAAGACTGGGTGCGGTGGCTCACGCCTGTAATCCTAGCACTTTGGGAGGCCAAGGCGGGCAGATCACGAGGTTAGGAGTTCAAGACCATCCTGGACGACGTGGTGAAACCCTGTCTCTACTAAAATACTAAAAATCAGCCGGATGTGATGGTGCAAGCCTGTAGTCCCAGCTACTTGGGAGGCTGAGGCAGGAGAATCACTTGAACCCAGGAGGCGGAGATTGCAGTGAGCCGAGATCATGCCACTGCACTCCAGCCTGAGCGACAGAGTGAGACTCTGTCTCAAAAAAACCCAAAAATCAAAAAAGCACTAGAAAAGGTGAATTCTGGCCAGTTGCAGTGCCTCATACCTGTAATCCTAGCACTTTGGAAGGCTGAGGCAGGCGGATCATGAGGTCAAGAATTAGAGACCAGCCTAGCCAATATGGTGAAACCCCGTCTCTACTAAAAATAACAAAATTAGCTGGGCATGGTGGCACACACCTGTCGTCCTAGCTACTCAGGAGGCAGAAGCAGAAGAATCGCTTGAACCTGGGAGGCAGAGGTTGCAGTGAGCTAAGGTTGCGCCACTGCACTCCAGTCTGGGTGACAGACCAAGACTCTGTCTCAATAAAAAAAAAAAAAAGGAAAAAAGAAAAGGTGAATTCTACCTGTGCAAATTATACCTAATTTTTAAAAAGCAAAAATATTTAAAATTTGAACCTTGAACTTTACCTCACACCATACATGCAGACAGATCTCAAAATTAGTCATAGACATAAACATAAAAGCAAAAACATTAAAACTTATAAAAGAAAACAGAGTACATTAGTGACTTTGGATTGGTGACGATTTCTTAGGACACCAAAAGCACTAACTATAAAACAAAAAATATTGATAATTCACATTGAGCAAAATTAAAACCTCATTATTTAAAGACACTGGAGGCTGGATGTGGTGGCTCACACCTGTAATCCCAACACTTTGGGAGGCCAAGGGGGGCAGATTGCTTGAGTCCAGGAGTTCCAGACCAGCCGGGGCAACATGGACAAACCTTGTCTCTACAAAAAGTTCACCAGTGCTGGTGGTGTATGTCTATAATCCCAGCTACTTAAGAGGCTGAGGTGAGAGAATCACTGGAACCTGGGAAGTTGAGGCTGCAGTGAGCCGTGATCATGCCACTGCACTCCAGGTTGGGCGACCAGAGTGAGATCCTGTCTCAAAAACACATATTTGACAATGAATGTAGATCCAGGATATGTAAAGAAGGGAAACAATCAGGTTTGGTTTTTATTTTCAACTTTTATTTTAGATTCAGGGGCACATGTGCAGGTTTGTTACCTGCGTGTACTGCATGATGCTGAAGTTTGTAATACAAAAGATCCTGTCACCTGGGTACTAAGCATAGTACCTGACGGTTCGTTTTCCAGTCCTTATCCCCCTCCTTCCCTCCTGCAGTAGCCTCCGGTTTTTTTTTGTTTGTTTTTGTTTCTGTTTTTAATTTGCCATCTTTATGTCCAAGTACCCAGTGTTTAGCTCCCACTTATTAGTGAGAACATGTGGTATTTGGTTTTCTGTTCCTGCATAATTTGATTAGTATTACAGCCTCTAGTAGCATCCATATTGCTGCAAAGGACACGATTTTGTTCTTTTTAATGGTTGTGTGGTATTCTAAGATGTTTGTGTACCACATTTTCTTTATCCAGTCAACTGTGGTGGGCATGATTCCATGTCTTTGCTATTGTGAATAATGCCGCAATGAACATGTGAGTAAATGTCTTTTTGGTAGAATGACTTGTTTCCTTTTGGATATATACCCAGTAATGAAATTGATGACAACCTAGATTTTTTTTTTTTAAGACAGAGTCTCGCTTTGTTGCCCAGGCTGGAGTACAGTGTGGCATGATCTCAGCTCACTACAACTTCTGCCTCCTGGGTTCAAGTGATTCTCCTGCTTCAGCCTCCCAAGTAGCTAGGACTACATGCTCGTGCCACCACGCCCGGCTAATTTTTTTGTATTTTTAGTAGAGACAGAGTTTTACCTCGTTAGCCAGTATGGTCTCAGTCTCCTGAGCTCGTGATCCACCTGCCTTGGCCTTCCAAAGTGCTGGGATTACAGGTGTGAGCCACTGTGCCTGGCCTGACAACCTAGATCTTTTAAAAGGGCTAAAGATTTGAATAAACTTCACAAGAGAAGCTAAAAGAATAGCCTTACAAGCATAGAGAAAGATGCACCTCCTCATATGTTATCAAAGAAATGCATATTAAGCCACAATGGGACTCCACTGAACCCACCTAGAACGGCTAAAATTAAGAAGACTGAAAAGATCAAGTATTGACAAAGATGTAAAACTACTGGAATGTTGATACAGTGCTGATTTTTTATTTTTTTAGAGACAGAGCCTCACTGTGTCACCCAGGCTGGAGCGCAATGGTGCAATCTCAGTTCACTGCAACCTCTGCCCCCTAGGTTCAAACAATTCTCGTGCCTCAACCTCCAGAGTAGCTGGAATTACAGGCCTATGCCACCACGCCCAGCTAATTTGTGTATTTTTAGTAGAGACGGGGTTTCACCATGTTGGCCAGGATGGTGTCGATCTTCTGACCTCGTGATCCGCCCACCTTGGCCTCATCTGATCCTTTTTTTATACAGATAAAAGTAGTCCAACAATAATTGAGTCACTTATTTAAAATACACTGTAAGCCAGAAGTAGAGCCTGGACAATGAATTCAGCTCTGTGTTGTCCAGGATATTGCTTTTTCTGCTGTACCACGTTCCCTCTCCCAGTAAAAAGACTCTTGCTTGAGTTAGAGTTGAATTAAGGAAAATACTGTGTATTATTTTTCTTCCTAATGCATCTTAAATATATTTTCTCCATTGTGACAGTATTGTCAGACTGTGTTTGATCCACTGATCCATAGGTCAGGAGGTTGGTCAAAGGTTTCTACTACTTTTATAGTTGTTCTTCTAGAAGTTTTTTTATCACATGGTTTGGACTGTGTATTTTGGTCACTGATTTTCAATGTTCTCTAGTTTAAGCTATGAAGAAGGACATCCCTCACACTCTGAAACAGATCTCCTTCAGAGACAGAGTTTTGCAGCCTCTCACCAGCTTCCTGGATATGCTCCCACACCTCAACCTACTGGTAACAATTCTCTTGTGAAATACATTACGAATCTGGGTACATTTAGTGAATAAAAAGAAAAACCAATTTTCATGTGTTGGGTTCTGAATGTATAGGACATAATCATGTCATGGGAAATGTTAAAATGAAAATGAGAGTAAAAGCTTTGGTTTTGTTTTGTTTTTGAGATGGAGTCTCGCTCTGTTGCCCAGGCTGGAGTGCAGTGGAATGATCTCAGCTCACTGCAACCTCTGCCTCTTGGGTTCAAGCGATTTTCCTGCTTCAGCCTCCTGAGTAGCTGGGACTACAGGCGCCCTACCACACCTGGCTAATTTTTGTATTTGTTGATAGAGACAGGGTTCACCATATTGGCCAGGCTGGTCTCGAATTTCTGACCTTGTGATCTGCCCACCTCGGCCTCTCCAAGTGCTGGGATTACAGGCGTGAGCCACTGCGCCCAGCCAAAGCTTTGATTTTTACCAACAGGGAATATTTATATAATTAATTAATTAAAAGATCTGCTTTCATGCATCTTTGGAGATCTTAGATTATAAATATGCTTGGTCAAATTGTGTTTACTATTTCAAAATAAAGCCATTTAGGATTGTAGAATGTTTTGGCCTCAATTTTCAGAAATTTTAAAATAGAGTCATGAATATAATTTTATGTAAGTACATCTATATATGTATGTATATATATATATATATATATATACATACATATATTTACTTTGGGATATATTTTATCTTCAAATGTAGGTCTTCCTGGAATATTTGATGCTAGTGTGAACAGTGCCAGCAGTAACACTAAAGAGTCTTCAGTGATGAATTTTCTGTCTACTGCTGAATCGCGAACTGCTCAGGCTGCTGCTTCAGGAACTACTCTTTTACCACAATTCAGGGCTCCATCCTGGCAGACAGGTGATTCTTTGTTTTTAGAATTTTTAAGTCCTATAAAAATACTGATGAAAAATATACATTTGGTAGCCTTATCATTGTGGCTACCAAATGTGGGAGTTTTGTTACTTATTGATTTTCCACTGAACTTCAAGACCTGGAATATTTTAAAATTTTAAGGTGGTTAAAATTTAAGAATTTGTTACTGGCAGAAATTTAGTTTTAGCATTCTAATGAAAACTAATAAGTTGACATTGAGGGATAGATAATGATTAAAGAAAGTCTGATATAAAGCTTATATCTGGCAATTTAATTACTTGTCTACTTGAAAGAAGCAAATATTAAAATTTATTTTAGTGACTTCAGAGTGTGTAGGTGGTATAGTAAAAAAAATATTGGGAGTCATTTCATTGTTAGTGTTATATAAAGTTATCCTGAATTGGATAAATTAAATCACTAATAAGAGCCATTACAAGTTGATATTATAATGTGTCCATTTTCCAGCAACAGTTACAAGGTCTATAATGTGCTTTTCTTTCTTTCTTTTTTTTTTTTTTAAAGACGAGGTTTCACCATGTTGGTCAGGCTGGTCTTGAACTCCCTACCTCAGGTGATCCGCCCGCCTTGGCCTCCAAAGTGCTTGGATTACAGGTGTACGCCACCACGCCCGGCCGCTTCTTTATTTCATTGTTCTTATTTTACTTTTCAACCATTTCTCATCAAAAATTATCTACATATATTTCTATTTTTTGTAGTATGACAGGAATTTTTGTTTGGAGTTTTGTTTTAAAGAAGAAATGTCATAGTGTATTTGAGGATATATTTTTAAGCGATAGCTATAGGAAATAGCATTTTAACATTCTGATGTAAATTCCACTAATAGAATTTTCTCAATATGCCTTAGCAACATTTTTTTCTACTTCTAAGGGGATAATAATAAAACACACAAAAGGGGATAATAATAAAACAAAAAAAAATCTTTTAATATTTCTATAAAGTGTTTTTGCCCTTGTATAGTTTGTTTTTAAAGTTTTTGTAAATTTTTACGTTTAATTTTTTTTTTGGGGGGGGGTTGTTTTTTGAGACAGAGCCTCACTCTGTTGACCAGGCTGGAGTACACTGGCACAGTCTTGGCTCACTGCAACCTCTGCATCCCGGGTTCAAGTGATTCTTGTGTCCCAGCATCCTGAGTAGCTGGGATTACAAGTGTGCGCCACCATGCCTGGCTAATCTTTATGTTTTTAGTAGAGATGGGGTTCCACCATGTTGGCCAGGCTGGTCTCAAACTCCTGACTTCATGTGATCTGCCTGCCTTGGCCTCCCAAAAGCGCCCAGCCTAGGTTTCAATTTTTACCAATTCATTTCTGCAATTTGTATCTGGTCCCATAATTGAATTGCATTCAGAAGGGCTTGGAATCTCAGATTAGTAAGGTAGAAGGTTTTTTATTTTTATTTTTTCTCAGAGCATGAGTGATTTTACTATCATTTGGCCACTTAAAATAAATTCAGTGGATTTTTGAGCACATTAAACTGGACCTAAACTATGAATGGGAAATAGAAATGAAATTCAGACAAGAACATACACAACATATAAATACACCATTAGCTGGAAAAAGGTATCAGTGTATTATGATAAGAAACATCTTCTGTTGGCATGTTTGAGATTACCATATGAGCATTAGATGCATTTCAAAGTATCTTCTGTGGGCATACTGTGGTGAATTTGCTAGCCTCTGTGACTCTCTTCTACATTAATCTAATAAATCATGCAGAAGTAAGTCAAGTGAGAAAGATCCTTTATCATTGTACTGTATAGAAGAATTTCAAGAAATAGAAGCTCCTTACTACCACTTTAAGCCTCAGATAGTCTCTGTCCTTTCTAACTAGCCTCTTCCTCATTCTAGGCGTAACTGTGATAGTGTCCATCACCATGTAATTACAATTGGTTCTTTAGATATGATTTGATATAGTGATATAAAACATGTTCTTTCCTTAGAATGACCATTAAAACTGAATCCATTATTTGTTACTTTACATTTAGTTAAATGTCAATTCTTTATTACTGTCTACTTCTTATGTTTTGCCAGCCCCCCTTCAGCCCCAATACACACAAAAGAACAATAGGAGATCTCTGGTAAAGAGCAGTAGAGTCAATTGATTAGAGTTTCATGAATACCACTTGACCCTCAGCAAACACATCACCAGTCAACCCCAGTTTCCTAATTGCTAGAGCAAAGGAGTTGAACTATATTATCTCAAAAGTCTATTCTAGTTCCTATCAGTGTATTACTTCAAACATTTCTAAGTATTATTTATTCTTTCAAGTGCCACTAGATATTTTCTATCTTTGTAGTAATAATTCTTTTTGGATATTTAATGGAAAGTAGGAAAATGTTTTTCAAAGAGCCAGAGAACCGTTTTCCCCATTTTTCCAAAAATGAAAAAATAAAATTTAATGGAAGTTCACCATAAAACCTTTAAACAGTTAAAAGATATATAAGGTGGAAAGTGATAGTTCCTAACTTTTTAGAGAGTAACTGTTTGTTATTTATTTTTATTGGCTATCCTTCTATGTCAAAACATATATATCCACCTTAATTGTTTGTGGCAACAGTATTATTATCATATGCCATAATTATTTGATTAATCCCTTGTTTATGGACATTTTTGTTGTTTCTAGTTACTGTAAACAATAACTGTAATGAATATCTGGTACAAATATTTCTGTATGCACTTATTTCTATAGAATAAATTTCTATAGAACTTTCAGATCACAAGGTTTTACCCATTTTTACTTTTGCTATATGTGGCTAAAATGCTGTCCCGAAATGTTAACAGTCCCTTTCTGACAGTACTTTATTAATTTCTGATTAACTTTTCATGATAAACATGCATCTGTTGTTATTGGGAAGCTGTTCATAGGAAGTCAAAACTTGAAATGCAAGAGATTTTTAAAGTAAATATATTTTGGTAAAAGAAACTGCAGTTCACTGGTTTTTTAGATTTATTTATCATGTTAGATATAGGCAAGTTAGTGGTTTTTTTTTTCTATTTTAATGTTATATACATTTTAGTTTGTCCATTGGTATTTTGTATTGGGACTTTGGGATAAATTAATCACTAGAGATATGTACATTTTTACTGGGTTCTTCATTTTCCTATGACCTTATCAAACTATATATAAATTCACTTATATAACAATTACAGATATGAGTTGCTGATGCCATTGTAACTTCATTTTTACTCTAAGGAGGCTAGCTAATCCAGGCATGGTGGCTTGTACCTGTGATCCCAGCACTTTGGGAGACTGAGGTAGGAGGATCACTTGAGCCCAGGAGTTCAAGATAGCTTGAGCGACATTGGAAGACCCCATCTCTACAAAAATTTAAAAATCAGCCAAGTGTATGTGGGGGCGTGCACCAGCTACTTGGGACACTGTGGCTGCAGTGAACTATGATTGCAACACTGCTCTAACCTGGGCAAAACAGTAAAATACATAACTAAAAAAGAGGGTGGGGGGAAGCTAGCTATTTTGAAATGTAATCTTCAAAATTTACATGCAGAACTAACTGGTCAGGCTTTTCAGTCTTAAGACATTTTGATGGTTTGAGGGTTATGCAAGTCACTACTATGAAAACATACATTAAAGTAATTGTGCCATAATTGCATAAAAATTTTTGCGCCTTTTCTTTATAGGCATGCATTCCTCAGCAGCAACTGAGCTGTTTGCTACTGGACCTTTGCCAAGCACTGGAACACTTCCACCATCTGCCCTCTCTGCTTATCAGCATCCTACCACCTTCAGCAATAGAAACTTTGCTACCACCTCACCTTTGGTGCTTCAGGATTCAACTTTTAACACTACATCAAATGGAATTTTAAGTCATCATGACCCTTTGCTACAAATCAAGACTTCCCAGGGAACTGTTCCAACTGCTTTGGCATTTGAGCGCCTGGGCAGTTCTGCATTAAGTAACAGCATACCACCTCAGTCTTCAACATACCGCTCAGCTCAAGAATCTGCACCCCATCTTTTACAACCTCAATTTAGTTTGTTGCCTTCAGCACTTGGGGGAGCCCAGCAGACTCCTCAAGCCTACAGTTCAACTCTCTTTACTAGTTCTACTGCTTCCATTGAAAGAGCTCTTCTTCGAGAATGTAGTGTTATTAAACACCATCAGCGGCCTTCAGGTACCCAGTCTATTCAGGCACAACTGACTGGTTCGCAGCACTCCTTACATAGTTATCTATCAAATTCAAGTGTAGTTAATTTTCAGGAAACAACCAGGCAGTCATCTTTATCCTGTAGCCCAATTGGAGATTCCACTCAGGTGAGCAATGGAGGATTGCAACAGAAGGCCTCCCAGGTCTCAGTGGAACTTGCTCAGTCTTATTCATCTGCAATTCCATCATCAGGGTATCCTACTACAAAAGTAAAAAGCTGTTCTACAGAACAACCACTAACATCAACCAAGACCCCTAAACCTCAAAGTATAATTCCTCCTGTGCAAACACTAAGCTATTCCAAACCTTTACATAACCAGAGTTCTGTAATATCGGGCCAAGCACAAATTTATTCTACAGCGCAGCTACCAAGCCTTTTATCAGTTAGTCAGTCCCAAAATTATGGTTTAGTGCAGCCACATAATGTGCCATCTATTGTTCATTCACAGGTTTATAGGTCCAGCAAGGTTGAGAAATTGCCACTCTTGTATAAGACACTGACTTTTTCTGGGTCATCTCAAACTATAACTTCTGAAAATGAGACACTTAGTTATTCATCTAATCAGCAAGAGGTATTGTCTTCAGTTACAAATGAGAATTACCCTGCTCAAACAAGAGATCTATCCTCAGTCAGTCAGTCTCAAAGTTACTCATCTGGTCACTCTCAGGGTTTATCACCAGTTAGCCAGACACAGGTTAGCTATTCATCTCAATCACAAGTTTTGTCAGTTGTTAGTCCTTCAGAAAGCTATGCTTCAGGGGAGTCCCTAACATTAACAGCCCCTTCTCTTTCTTATTCTTCTGCCTCTCGGGCTCAGAATTTGCCAGACTCTAGTACAAGCCAGAATTATATTTCTATGCATTCTTCCCAAAATGTTCAGACTCAAGAGTCATCATCACCCCAGTCCCAGAAGTTTTTGCCTGCTGTCCAGTCATCATCTTTTGCATCATCTACTCATTGTCAGACATTACAAAATAACATACCTTCCCCTGACCCAAAATCTTACACTGAAAGAAAGCTTGACTCAGATGTGTATACATCTTCAAAGCAAGAAGATGGTTTTCCAATGCAAGAGTTACAGGTATTGCAGCCACAAGCGTCTCTTGAGTCATCAACCCAAAGGCTATCTGATGGGGAAATTAATGCGCAAGAATCAACTTACAAGGTGTCAAAGGCAGATGACAGATATTCTCAGAGTGTAATCAGAAGTAATTCCCGTCTTGAAGATCAAGTTATTGGGGTTGCTCTACAAGCATCAAAAAAAGAAGAAAGTGTTGTTGGTTCAGTGACACAACTTAACCAACAAATTGGCCAAGTCAATAATGCAGCTACCCTTGATCTTAAGAAGGCAACTAATTTAATACAGACTTCACAAATAAGGTTGAATACTAAAGACCTAAAGCAACAGCATCCTCTTGTACTTAAGGTGCATGAGTCCAAGGTCCAGGAACAGCATGATCAACTAATTAATGCTTCGTCTCAGATTCAAATTCCAAATCATGCTTTAGGGCATGGCCATCAGGCATCTCTTCCTAATACACAAGTCCTTCTAGATTCTGCCTGTGATTTACAAATTCTTCAGCAGTCAATACTGCAGGCAGGTTTAGGTCAAGTAAAGGCATCTTTACAAGCACAGCGTGTTCAAAGCCCTCAACAAATAGTACATCCTTTCCTTCAGATGGAAGGTCATGTTATTCAAAGCAATGGTGATCATTCTCAGCAGCAACTCCATCCTCAAAATTCTGAAGTT
This sequence comes from Cacajao melanocephalus, assembly GCA_963573385.1. Taxonomy (NCBI): domain Eukaryota; kingdom Metazoa; phylum Chordata; class Mammalia; order Primates; family Pitheciidae; genus Cacajao; species Cacajao melanocephalus. The sequence continues at coordinate 83,783 of CAUYLG010068006.1, forward strand.
ATGAAAATGGACCTCTCTGAGCCTTCAAAACCATTACAACAACATCTAACAACAAAGGGCCATTTTAGTGAAACAAATCAACATGATTCAAAGAATCAGTTTGTTTCTCTTGGATCAATGTGTTTCCCAGAGGCAATGCTTCTCAGTGATGAAAGAAATATTTTATCAAATGTAGATGATATCTTAGCAGCTACAGCAGCAGCTTGTGGGGTTACACCTTCTGATTTTTCCAAGTCAACTTCAAATGAAACCATGCAGGCTGTTGACGATGGTGATTCTAAATCTCATTTTCAGCAGTCATTAGATGTCAGGCATGTGACTTCAGATTTTAACTCTATAACAGCTACAGTAGGAAAGTCACAGAATATAAATGATATTTCCTTAAATGGAAATCAGGTTACTGTGAACCTTTCACCAGTACCTGCCCTTCAGTCAAAAATGACTCTTGATCAACAGCACATTGAAACACCTGGTCAAAATATACCAACTAAAGTAACTTCAGCAGTGGTTGGACCAAGTCATGAAGTCCAGGAGCAAAGTTCTGGCCCGTTCAAGAAACAGTCTGCTACCAGTCATGAATCTGAAGAAGACAGCGAAGTTCCTGTTGATAGTACATTAAATAATAACAGAAACCAAGAGTTTGTTTCTAGCAGTAGAAGTATAAGTGGAGAGAGTGCGACCTCAGAGAGTGAATTTACCTTAGGGGGTGACGACAGTGGTGCGTCAGTGAACCCAGCTAGGAGTGCACTTGCACTGTTGGCCATGGCCCAGTCTGGGGATGCAATCAGTGTCAAGATTGAAGAAGAAAACCAAGATTTAATGCATTTTAACCTTCAAAAGAAAAGAGCTAAAGGAAAAGGGCAAGTTAAAGAGGAAGACAACAGTAATCAGAAACAGCTGAAAAGACCTGCCCAAGGCAAACGCCAGAATCCAAGGGGAACAGATATATATTTACCATATACTCCACTGTCCTCAGAAAGCTGCCATGATGGTTATCAACATCAAGAAAAAATGAGACAGAAGATCAAAGAGGTGGAGGAAAAACAACCAGAAGTCAAAACAGGATTTATTGCTTCTTTCTTAGATTTTCTGAAATCTGGGCCCAAGCAGCAGTTTTCCACTCTTGCTGTACGAATGCCTAACAGGACTAGACGACCAGGGACCCAGATGGTTCGTACATTTTGTCCCCCACCACTTCCAAAGCCTTCATCTACAACACCCACACCTTTAATGTCTGAAACTGGCAGTAACAGTCCATCAGATAAAGTTGATAATGAACTTAAAAACTTGGAACATTTGTCTTCATTTTCTTCTGATGAAGATGATCCTGGATGTAGTCGAGATGGTTATAAAAGCATCTCTACTCCCCTAACTACTTTGGATACTACTTCTGATAAAAAGAAGAAAACAGGTAAAGTTTTACAATTTAGATCCATAATTATTACTTTTATTCTTTTTCCAGCCATAGCCCATATTTTAAGCTTTTTTTCACTTAAAGGAGGTCTGCAAGTACATTTTCAGGACCAAATGTATAGGGACTTACTTTTTAAATTTTCCTTGCCTGTAGGAAAGATCTGGGTTTTAGGTTAAGTAGTTCTGGTTATTCTTGGCTTTTTGCCAAAGGCAGCGTAATCTATACAGCATGCCATCCAGACTTTTCTAATCTGAGACATCTTAAGGTAATTGAGGCACTGTATTATGGATGTTGCTGTAGTATAGACCTGGTACATTTTCTGTTTGCCAATTTTGTCTGAAGATTAACATTTTAGTATTAAATATGGTTATATGCAGCATGCACATTAATAAAGGTAAAATTTAAAAATTTTGTGGTGGCTCCAGATTATATACCCAAATCTTTGCATATTGTTTCACTTTACTCTGTGGCTAAGGGAGCGTAAAGGAAATATTCTAAGAAGCACTGACATATAAACAATTGATAGTAAGTATGGAATCTTCTATTGTAAGAAACATGCCAAGGAAAAATGTATTTGAAACAATAATATAACTACCACCTCTGTGTTAGGAACTAGTAGCACTGTTGTGAGATACACGTTTTCTCCAATATACAGATGATAACTTAGAATAAATAAATTATGTGGGTCCATAGAATTAGTAAGTGACAGAGCTGGAATCTGAACCCAGGTTTGTCTGGTTCTAGAGCCTACATTCTTTCTGAGCTCTTTAGGATAAATAGGGTGGTGCTTTAAGACTTAAACCTTGTTTTGTAACATACTTCCCAGCTTCTCTCTGGACTCAGCTACCTTTAAGTACTAAAGTGTTATGTGAAAACTGGTATCCAGATAATCTGTTAGCATAAATATTTGATAATACATTTCTAAAGAATTCTCATTTCATTACATAGGGAAATTAACATGATGGAAAGTCAGTCTTAGATTCCAAGACATTACTACTATGGATGTGTCTAATCCTAGTACAGTTTTATAACATCTCCCCCAAGTCAGAGTGCTTTCCAATCACTATTATATTCCCTCTTACACTCCCAGAATAAACTTTTGTAGTCTCTATTCTAAAATATGAGTCTAAAACTAGTTTCTTCCAGACATCTGTTATTTTATTTTTAGTTAAAATCATTACCTTCAACTCAATCCTTACTGTTAGGTCTTTGAGGTTCTCTTATCACCATCCCTGTTGCTTCATCTGAAAAAAGCTATCATTTGTCACTTGGACTATTGCAACTGACAACTCATTACAATCTTTTTCTTTTTTAAAAGACAGAGTTTTGCTCTGTCACCTAGGTTGGAATATAGTGGTATGATCTTGGCTCACTGAAGCCTCAGACTCCTGGGCCCAAGCAATCTTCCTTCCTCAGCCTTCTCCACAACTAGGAATACAGGCACATGCCACCATGTCTGGCTAATTTTTTCTAATCCTTTGTAGAGATGGGATCTTGCTATGTTGCCCAGGCTTGTCTAGAACTCCTGGCCTCAAGCATTCCTCCTACCTTAGCCTCCCAAAGTGCTGGGAATATAGGCATGAGCCACTGCACCTGGCCTAGAATTTTTTCTCAGCAGTCTACTCTAGTCCATCCTCTACATCGTCAACAGATTCATCTTTATAAAAAAGGAAGGCTGATTGTTACTTCTATTTCAAAATACCTCTGTGCTTCATGGGAAAAATAAGATTATGTGTAAAAATTCCTTTTTCTGTGTTTTACTCTCTTTGCACCATCTGTCTTCTGTGAGAGTTGAATTTTTCATTGTTTCTTGGATGTCTATTCCCCTTCCACAATTGTGAACCTTTGAACACATTTTTCTGTGTAGTTTTCTTCGCCAGTTTTTAGTCTAGAAGATATTTATTGATCTTTAAAAACTATTTTCAAAGTCATGTGGTAGACATTTTTCCAGACAGATTGAGTGCTCCTGTCCTTTGAATTCTCACAGCCCTTAAATGTCAATGAAAGCATTTACTTTTGTGTTTTAATGTGTTCGTTTACATTTGTATATTTCATTAGAAAGTGAGTTCCTTCAAGCTAGTGAAGGTTTATGGTTGAGAATTTAGGCTTGAGAATTAAATTGCCTTGGGTTCAAATTCTACAATCATAGCTCTGTGACTTTAGGGCATGTTCCTCATCTGTAAAATGGGACAGTGATACAGTCAGTATATAGTAACCTCTAGGGTTTTTTTTAGAGGACTCAGGGACATAAAGAATGTAATGCACCACTTGAGTCATTAATTTTAGTTATTATACTGCATTCATCTTTGTATTTGCAAGACCTGAAATAAAGCAGGTACTCAAATGATCGTTGACTGAGTGAAGGTATGTAAAAGAAAGTAGGGGCCGGGTGCAGTGGCTCACGCCTATAATCCCAGCACTTTGGGATGCTGAGACGGGTGGATCACGAGTCAAGAGATCAAGACCATCCTGGCTAACACGAAACCCCGTCCCTACTAAAAATACAAAATAGTCTGGCGTGGTGGGAGGCTGAGGCAGGAGAATCCTTTAAACCCGGAGGCAGAGGTTGCGGTGAGCCGAGATTGCATCACTGCACTCCAGCCTGGGCAACGGAGCGAGACTCCGTCTCAAAAAAAAAAAAGTAGAAGATTGAGGTGACTGTGAGTTAAAATTAAGTAGCCTAGCCAGGATTTGCTTTTAATTTTATGAGTAGAATTCTGAGTTTTGCGCATACACTGCATAGTGCCAGATAGTTTAAATGAAGTCACAAAGATGTGATGGGCCTGTGGTACTCCAGATTTCACAGTTCCATGGTAAAGAACTTAAAAGTGAGTATATCTTCTATTGATGCCAATTTCCAAATACATGTAATATTTTCTGGAACATAGGCTTGCTGTTAGTTTTTGTGGACTGCTGTAGCCATTCTGAACATTTGAAGATGTCTTTAGTTGCAGCTGTTTCCTCCTGTTTTTTTATTTTAAATTATTCAGATGCCTAAAGGGCATATTCCTTGTTCTAAAATAATAAAGTTTTCTAGTAAAGTTTGTGATGAAATATCTATAAAGTAAGAATTATTTACATATTTATTTCCATTATGGGAGTTGGATTAAGAAAAAAAGGAAAAAAACAATGGAACTGTATCTGGTATCAACATAAACTAAGTCCTGGGCTCTTTAGGCAAGATGGTGCACCATTGTCTAACACTCTCAATTCTATATTTGCATTAAAAAGACCAATGGAATATAAACACTCATTCCTAGTTTTGAATCCTGAAACTAGGGATGGGTGCTGTTTTCACCATTCCTTACTCCTTTCAGATTGAATTAAAGTGGAGTATAAAACTAGTTTTTGCATTACTGAAATGTTTCTGAATCTATATCAAGTAACTTACTATTATCAAGTCAGTGGAAGCAGAATGTTAAAGGTATACAGTCTAGTTACAATTTGATTTCATTCAAAGTGAGTGATACATTTTTTCAAAATGAAAGCAAGCTGACAACACTCAGCCTTCACTTCTTAGGGAGCCATAACTATGCAGAGCAAACTGTTAAGGACACAAATGACAGGGACCCAGATCTCAAGAATGTAACGAAACCAAAATTGGTGTTTCCCTTCAGTTCTGTTGCATCTCTCTGGATAAAATGGACTTGGCTGAAATGTGTTGAAACCTTAAAAAAAAAACATGTAATACCACCGCCTGTTTTCTGGGCTTCTTGAAGATCTTTTAAAACTTAAAGTTTGTGTTTTAGTTTTGTTTTAAGGTTTCTTTTGGTTATTTGTCTCTGAAATTCATTTGGCATTATGGGATGTTCTGGGTCTTTGTATACTGAGTAATTTTGGATTGTATCTTGGACATTTTGAGTACTATATTGTAAAACTCTAGGTTCTATTAACATCCCCTGGAAAAATTGATTTGTTTGTTCTGTTTTAGCAGGCAGTCAGACCACGAGTTCTGTCTTACTTTCTGTGAATGGTGTTTCCTGTGTCAGTTCTGTTTTCAAGGTTTTTGCTTTGCTGCTGTAGATCTGTTTTAGCAGTTAGCCTGGAACTTGTAGATTGTGTGGTAGTTCAGATCTCCAAGCCTTCTTTTTGCTAGTCTTGGTCTATCTCACACTTGCGCATCCTAGGTATGAAACTCGGATTTGTGTGGGTCCATACATGGAATGAGAGGATCCCATTCTCCAGCTCCCTTTTCCTTGGGATTTTCCCCACACTGCCCAGATCCCAGGGCCCCTTTTCCTAGTCATTTGCCTAGAAGACTGGGATTTTTTTTTTTTTTTTTTGAGATTTATCTGCCCATGCTTTGACACAATTCTCTGCAGCTGGGACTGCCCTTGGGGCAATGCAGTGAGAGAAGAGAAGGAACAGGAATTCTCCCTATGTTCTTAATGCCTTAGGGGCCTTGTTTCTAGGTTCCTTTTGCCAAAAAGACAAGTGTTCTGTTAGGGTTTTAGATTTCTGATTCATTATCACTGCATTTCAGCTCTGTGACTTGGGCTCCTCTCAGGACAGAGTTGGGAGCGAAAAAGAGAAAAAAGAAACAGATTTTCCCTTTTACTCATAGCCCTGCACAAGGCTTCTTTACCCATTTCTCTGGCCAGAAAGATAGGGTTTTTCTTGAAGAACTTTTGTTGCTATAGTTCTGCTTAGGGACTATCATGATCCCTGCTTGGTCGTGGCAAATTATTTTAATCTGTTGTAAGATTTAACTTGCTATTATTTTATTTGAGATTTTTATACTTAGATTCATAAGTGAGATTAACTTATAGTATTTTTTGTCTTAATCTGACTCACTTTTGTATTCAGGATTATGTTGGTGTTACAAATTAAACTGGAAAAATTTTTATGTTCGTCTAAGCTTTGAAACTTTATCATATATAATAGGGATTTGATAAAACTTTCCAAGAATAGATCCAACTAACCATCTTTCCAGTTTTTCCTGAGGTTGCTTGGTCTGTCTAGGTCAATTTAAGAAAGTTACATTTTCTAGGAAAATCATTCATTTAGATTTTAAAATTTGTTTTATAAAGTTGTTCATAGTATTCCCTAAGTTTTAGTCTCTTCTGCCTCTGTAGTTATACCCTCTTTATTCCTCTAAATAATTATTTGTGTTTTTCCTTGTCAGTCTGTGAAAGGTTTTGCCTACTAAATGGTTCTTTTCGAAGAACAAACTGCTTTTATTTTTTTGCTCCTGTTATTTTTCACTCTTTTTCTTTATGTCTGTTTTTATCTTAATTCTTTTGCCCTGTATTCCTTGGGTGTAATTTGATAATTTCTTCCTGGCTTCTTGAGTTTAATAGTTTATTTTTGTATTTTCTGTGTAATGAATGGCATTTAAGCTGTAAGTTTTCTTCTTTGCACCACACTTCGACCATATCTCACAGGTTTCAGTTTATAATGCTCTCACTTTGTTTCCTAACTGGTTTATTATTTCAGTTTTGATTTCCTTTTCACTCGAGGAGTTATGAAGAATGGTTAGGGGTTCCTTGTCTGTTTCATAGTAGTTTTTGTTTTAATTATTAATTTGACTCCTTTATGTTCAGAGAATATGTCCACATTTTGAAATTTATGGAAATTTTGTTAGTAGTAAATGGCCCATTTTTATAAATATTCCAATTTTTATTAACACTAAGTGCTAACAGATTTTATTTTTTATAAATACTAAGTGCCAATAGATTTTATTAATAGGGTTCAAATCCTTTACATTTTTTTAATTTAATACATGACAGTGGGTTATTTAAGAAAATGTTTACATATATGTATGTTTTAAAGGTAAATGACATGTATGGAATTTGGCTTAAAATATCCCAACAAATATAAAAGGGAGTGATGGATGGATTAAACAGATAAACCAAAATGTTTATGCTTCTTACAGCTGGGTTATAGTAGGGTTTGTATTCTCTACTTTTGTATAGTCTAAAATTTTATAATAATAAAAAGTTTTTAAAACTCCTCTCTATCCTTGTTTTTAGATTGCTTGATCTGTTGATTCCTGAGAAAGGTGTGTTAAAGCTTCCCATTATATTATTTTTCTAACACTGTTTACTTGATATTTTGAACCCATGTAATTCAGTGCAAAAATTTTACTACAGTTAAATTTCCTTTTACCATAATAAAATCTCTCTTTTTCCCCACTTAATGATTTCTGTTTTTAATATTCTCATACTAATTTTGCTGTTGTTAGCATTTTTTAGTATAGTTTCCATATGTTTGTTTTTTCACAAGAAAAAACATTTTTTCTTGTGAAATATGACCCACATATAAAAATTAAACATGCATAAAGAAAAATACAAAATAAAACTTCCACAAATTTGAAAATGCAGACATTATACAAGCCATATTCCCTGGGTACAGTGCAGCCATTTCAAGAAAGAAAAAAGGAACAAAGAAAAACTCACCCTTCTAAATAACTCTTCGCTTAAAAAGGAAACCAAACAGAAATGACTAATTGGAATGGACAGTGGAGCATTATGTACTCAAAACTAATAGGATGTGGCCAGAGTGTGGTACAAAGAAGCAAATTGATAGTGTTAAATGTTATTCATTGGAAAGCAAGAAAGTATCAAAATTAATTGAGTATTAAATCAAACCCACTCTTAACCTCTAGAGCAAATCATTGACTTGGATGGTAATCACTTCCTTACTTTTCTTAATATAATTTTACCATCTATGTATGCATCTCTAAAGACTATAGTTTTTAGGTGGGGAAACATAATGATAGCCTATGTCTACAAAACAAAACAACAACAACAACAACAACAACAACAAAACAGCTGGGCATGGTGGCATGTGCCTGTCATCCTAGCTACTGGGGAGCCTGAGGCAGGAGTATTGCATGAGCCCAGGAGTTTGAGGCTGCAGTGAGCTATAATCACACCGTGCACTCCAGCCTGGGTGACAGAGCTAGACGCTATCTCTTAAAAAAAAAAACAAACACTATACTTTGGTTTGTTTTAAAACTTCCTATAAAGGGCATATAAATAAAGTATTGATGAACTTTCCATCTACTAATTTGGAAGTTATACATTATTTTTTTAATTGCTTTTTTTATGGAAATTTTCAAACATATACAAAAGTACAAAGATTGGCATAACGAAACCCAATTCAGGGCATCATCTATTTCAATAATCATTACGTGGTCAATCTTGCTTTATTCATACCTTTATCTTGCTGCACATCCCCTGATTATTTTGGTGAAATAGTTCTGTTCTTTTCTTGGTTATAGTAGAAATTACAACATGTACTTATAGCTTCTCCAAATCTGTCAATATCTTACTCTTTCTGGATAATACAAAGTTTTGAACACTGGAGCTCCACTTAATCCCCTCCTGACATAAATGTTATTGTTACTACCTATTTAATTCTATCATCATTAACAGTCTTTTATATAGTCATCTGTTTACATTTACTTATATATTTCCCAGTACCCTTCATTCATTCTTGTACTTCATAGCTTCTCCTTGGGATTATTTTGCATCTGACTAAAGCATGTCGTTTAGTATTTCCGTTTTTCAGAGTCTGCTGCAGCATCTCTGTTTTTGTTCACAGATAGCTATGTGATTTGTTTTGCCATATAACTTACAAAGTATTTGGAGAAGTCAATGACATTGCTATAACACAGTCACTTTTATTCCTTAATTTAGCCATTATTTATATGAACATGGTTTCTCAGTTCTTATATCAATAAAAGTGAAGGACAAATAAAATTGGTTATAAAATCTATCTCAGTAAGTAATATCTATGGATCCATAATGACTAATTTTAAAGTGTCATATGTAACAGAAGCATGATTTTTACATTAAATAGTTGTCAAAATGTGAAAAGATTAATTTGGATCAACTGTCCAATTATATAATGTTAGAAATGTTTAATATTTTGAGCCTTCAGTTACAAATCAGTTTCCAGTTACATACATATTTTTGTGACAGAAAAGTATAATAGTGTAATTATAGCATTATAGAAATATATTACATTAGGATAAAATAATATAGTATGGACTCCTACCATGATTAGAATATTCATCTGTATTTCCTCAACAGGCCTTTTCCCTTGATTAGGAAGTGTATAAATGTATAAGGATAGCTTTAACTTGGTACAAGAACAGGTAGGCTGGCTGGTAGCAATACAGAGGTCTTTACTCTAGCTGTCAAGCACTTTAGTTCATGGATTTCCCCTGCCAGTCTGCATTTCCACTTTTTCTGTGTTGGAGGTCTGGATTTGCCTCAGGTTCTGCTTTGGTTTTCTCTTAGCTCCACCACTCTAGGCAAGTAGAATTCACTTTCTTCAGCAGACAGTGTTTGCATTTTAGCCTATGGCCAAACACCCCTTCTGCCTACAGCTTAGTACAAGTAAGGGGATCACTGACCTTCCCCCTTCCTTTTTTTTTTTTTTTTTTGCGAGGGAGTCTCACTCTGTTGCCCAGGCTGGAGTGCAGTGGCTCAATCTTGGCTCACTACCACCTCTGCCTCCTGGGTTCAAGTGATTCTCCTGCCTCAGCCTCCTGAGTAGCTAACTGTTGCCTGCCACCATGCCTGGCTAATGTTTGTATTTTAGTAGACAAGGGGTTTTACCATGTTGACCAGACTGGTTTCGAACTCCTGACCTCCAAGTGATCTGCCTGCCTTGGCCTACCAAAGTGCTGGGATTACAGGCATGAGCCATTGCACCTGGCCTGGCCTTCTCATTTTTATTTACTTATTGTTGTATATGTGATTATTTTAGTTCATCAGTATTATTCAGAATTACCACTGGAATGCTACATGTTCTTTATATTTGTTACTCAACCCAGAGTTCCTCTATGAGCTCTGGTATTCAAAATATTTTTAATAGTTTTATTGAATTATAATTCATATACCATAAGATCTACCCATTTAAAGTGTACAATTCAATGGTTCATAGACTTGTGCAGCATTTCCATCATTCAAAAACAAACCCTGTATCCATTAAGGAGTTAATTCCCATACCCATACCCAGCTATAGGCAACCACAAATCTTTCTTTGGATTTGACTATTTGGGATGTTTCATTGACTATGTGGAATGTTTCATCCTATAATATGTGACCTTCTGTAACTGGCTTCTTTCATTTAGCATAATGCTTTCAGGGTTTATCCATGTTGTAGCATGTATCAGTATCTAATTCCTTTTTATTCCTTAATAATATGGATATACCACATTTTGTATATTCAGTTATCCATTAATAGAATTTTTGGCTATTATGAATAAATCTGTAAACATCTGTGTACAGATTTTTGTGTGGATGTTTATTATCTCTAGGGTATACATCCAGAAGTGGAATTCCTCAATCATATATCTCTATGCTTAATAGAGGAATGGCCAAACTATTTTCCAATGTGGCTGTACCATTTTGCATTTTCATCAGTGATATATAAGGATTCCATTCATTCCACATTCTTGCTAACATTTGTTATTGTCTGTGTTTTTAACTATTCTTTCTCTATTGAATGGTTCTGGCACCTTTTTGAAAATCATTTGCTTGTAAGTATAGGTGTTTATTTCTGAACGTACATTCTATTCCATTGATCTCTATGTATGTCCATGTCAGTATCAGTCTGTAATTTTATAGCTTTACAGTAAGTTTTGAAATTGAGAAATGCCAGTCTTCCAACTTTGTTCTTTTTTCATATGAATTTCCATATGAATTTTAGGAACAAGTTGTCAATTTTTGTAAAAAAATGAAGCTCGGATTTTTATAGGAATTGGGTTGATTTGATAGATCAGTTTGGGGAACACTGCCATGTTAACAGTGTTGCATCTTCTCATCCATGAACATAGGATCTTTTTCCAGTTGCATTCATCTATAATTTCTTTGAACAGTATTTTTATAGTTTTTACAGTGTAAGTTTTGCAGTTTTGTTAAATTTATTCCTAAATATTACTTTTGATGCTATTGTAAATGGCACTGTATTCTCACTCTGTCACCCAGGCTGGAGTGCAATGGCTTGATCTCGACTCACTGCAACCTTCACCTCCTGGGTTCAAGTGATTTTTCTGCCTCAGCCTCCCGAGTAGCTGGGACTACAGGCGTGCATCACAATGCCAGGCTAATTTTTGTATTATTAGTAGAGACGGGGTTTTACCATATTGGCCAGGCTGGTCTGAAACTCCTGACCTCATGATCTGCCTGCCTCAGCCACCCTGAGTGCTGGGATTACAGGCATGAGCTACTGCACCCGGCCTGGAATTGTGTTCTTAATTTTATTTTGGGGTTGTTTACTGCAAGTGTATAGAAATACATTTGATTTTTATATATTGATCTTGTACCCTACAATATTGCTGAACTCATTTATTAGTTCTAATAGTTTTTCAGTATATTCTTTGGGATTTTCATTTTTTTCTTTTTTTTTTGAGACAGAGTCTCGCTCTGCCGCCCAGGCTGCAGTGTAGTAGGGCAATCTCGGCTCATTGCAACCTCCGCCTCCTGGGTTTAAGCGATTCTCCCTCCTCAGCCTCTCAAGTAGCTGGGATTACAAGCGCGTGTCACCCCGCCTGCTAATTTTTGTATTTTTAGTAGAAATGGGGTTTCACTGTGTAAGCCAGGATGGTCTCTGTCTCCTGATCTCATAACCACCCGCCTCGGCCTCCCAAAGTGCTGGGATTACAGGCTTGAGCCATGGCCCCCAGCCTTTTGCTATTATTATTATTATTTTTTTTTGAGACAGTTTTTGCTCTTGTTGCTGCCCAGGCTGGAGTGTAGTGGTGCAATCTTGGCTCACTGCAACCTCTGCCTCCCGAGTTCAAGTGATTCTCCTGCCTCAGCCTCCCAAGTAGCTGAGATTACAGGCACGTGCCACCACCCCTGGCTAATTTTTTTTTGTATTTTTAGTAGAGATGGGGTTTCACCATGTTGGCCAGACTGGTCTCAAACTTCTGACCTCAGGTGATCCACCCACCTTGGCCTCCCAAAGTACTGGGATTACAGGCATGAGCCACCACACCCAGCCCTTGGGATTTTCTACATATAAGATCATGTCATCTGCAAATATAGCTTTGCTTCTTAAGACATCCTTCTTAGGAGGAAAGCATATCGTTTTCACTACTAAGCATTATGTTAGTTACTGATTTTTTCTAAATGCCCTCTATAAAGTTGAGGAAGTTCCAGGTTGCTGAATGTTTTTATCATGAAAGGGTGTTACATTTTGTCAGAGGCTTTTTCTGCACCTGTTGAGATTGTCCTATGCTCTTAGGCTGTTTTCTATTAACATAGCATATTACATTGATTTTCAGGTGTTAAACTAACTTTGCATTCCTAAGATAAAACCCACGTGGTTATACTGTATGATTCTTTTTGTATGTTGGATTTGCCAGTATTTCATTATGCGTTTTTGCATTTATATACTAAGGGATATTGGTCTATAATTTTCTCATGCTGTTTTTTTCTGGTTTTGGTATTGGAATAATACTGGCCTCACAGAATGAGTTGGGAAGTGTTTCCTTCTATTGTTTGGAGTGCATAAAAGATTGACATTCTCCTTTAATTGTTGATAGAATTCTCCACTGAAGCCATATGGGCCTGTGCTTTTCTTTGTGGGATGTTTTAAAATTACTTTTATTCTCTTTAGTTCACATTGGGGTAATCAAATTTTCTATTTTTTCCAGAGTCTTTTTTAGTAGTTTGTGTCTTTCTAGAGATTTGTTCATTTCATCTACGTTATTTAATTTGTTGGCATACAGTTTTTCATAATATTACTTTATAATCATTTTAGTTTTGATAGCTTCTGGTGCTGTTTCAGAATGTTTTAGGGGTGTTTTTTTTTTCTCCACATGTAATTGGTTTTTCATCTTCCATGAAGAGTCACAGTTTTGGTTGGCTGACCTTTCTTTATCGTCTACTTATTTTTTTAGGTAGGGTCTTGCTTTGTCACCCAGGCTGGAGTGCAGTGACACCATCATAGCTCACTGTAACCCTTGAACTCTTGGGTTCTAGCAATTTTTGTGTCTCATCCTCCTGATTATGCTTGGCTAATTTTTTAAATAAGGCTGGGACTACAGGCATAAGCCACTGCACCCAGCCTCTTGTTTTAAAAATAGTTTTGCTCTACTTATATGGAATTGGCTGCGGGAGGGTAGGAGATAGTTGCAGGTTTGCACTCTACTTGTCACCCAGACTCAATTCTCACATCTTTGATTCTTGGAAATTAACATCTCTTGTCTAATTTCTTCCTGTGGTTTTGTTTCAACCAATTTGGTTACAAAATAATCTTGTCTTTCTTTTTAAACTGGTTGAATTTTACACAAAACAAGTAAGTGTTTAAATATTTGTAATACTGATTTGCATTTGCTTGGTTTCGTTTCAGAAGCCCTACAGGTGGCAACTACTAGCCCAACTGCCAATACTACTGGTACTGCTACTACTTCCTCCACCACTGTGGGTGCAGTTAAGCAAGAACCTCTCCACTCTACTTCATATGCAGTAAATATTCTGGAAAATATAAGCTCTTCAGAATCCTCAAAGCCCATTGAACTTGATGGTCTTCCTTCAGACCAGTTTGCAAAAGGACAGGACACTGTCGCCATAGAAGGTTTTACAGATGAGGAGAATGAAGAAAGTGGAGGAGAAGGCCAATACAGAGAGCGTGATGAATTTGTGGTAAAGATAGAAGACATAGAGACTTTTAAGGTGATGTCAATGTTCGCCAGTGTAAAGGTCATAGTTCAGTTGGTGTGCCTGTGATAGCCTTCATTATGACTTCAATAGCATGCATCTACTTTGAATTATAGAAAGTTTTATCCTAAGTTATAAGTGTTTGATAAAATCAAACTATTAAGAGAGTAGATCTGAGGTATTTTTAAAAAGGAAATCATTGGAGATAATTTTAACTTTAACTTAGTTTTATGTATTTCTGTACAAATGTAGTCAGTTGCATTTCAGTACTAGTACTTATAGTAGTTTTAAAATGTTGATTTTTTTTAAAGGTTCCCAACTCATTATTAGTAGTTTAGAGAAAAACATTATTTATATAATTTAAAAGTTTAAACAAAAATAACAGGACTATCACATAAAAGTAGAATTTGATTTAATTTAATAATTTCAAGTAATAAAAGAACCATGAATAGAATGTAATAATTTAATGTAAGAAAGTTTTAGCTGTGTTTAAAATAACATATTTTGGGGTTTCTGTTTTCTTGTTCTGCATTTATATTTTTATGTATTTTTAAAAATAGAGATGGGGTCTTGCTCTGTTGGCCAGGCTGGTCTCAAACTCTTGGCCTCAAGCAGTCCTCCCATCTTTGCCTCCCAAAGTGCTGGGATTACAGAGATGAGCCACTGCATCCAGCCATTTTTGCCTTTTTTAAAAACATTGGAACGGCATTAAAAAGTGCAGTGAAGAATATAACATTCAAGTATCTGTATTCCTGCCATTCACAATTAACTACTTTTAATATTTTAACATTTGTTTATGGTCTTTTAAAATATGTATGTATATATGGTTATAAAATTGTATACGTAACATAGGACAGTGTCATTAGCAGAAAACTTTCCAATAGTTTTAGCTGCACAAATGCGTAATGGGTTACTTTGTGTATATTTTAATAGTGAACTCCCTATTTCTGAAATAATTTAAGCAGAGACTGAATAACCTAACCAGCTTATAAGAATTATTGCAGAATGTTAGGTACAGGTTAGACAAAAGGTTGAGCTAGGTCTTTCAGGTTCCTTTTATCTCTAAAATTCTAAGATCTAAAATATGTTGCTGTGTTTTATAAATATCATTAATTCTGGTTAATACAGGAGGCTTTAAAAACAGGAAAAGAACCTCCAGCTATTTGGAAAGTACAAAAAGCTTTATTACAGAAATTTGTTCCTGAAATTCGTGACGGTCAAAGAGAATTTGCTGCTACAAATAGTGTAAGTAAAATGCATGTTTACATTAGCCTTATTTTGACAGTGGTCAAAATAACAGAACGATTTAAATTTAGAAGTATTTTATATTGACTATTTTTTATATAAAATAGCATATAAAAAAGAACAAAAAAAGAAAAATGGCATATAATCTGAACTGGAATATTGATGCTCTTTGATAGTCTGATATAAAAATAAAGTCATTTGTTAAATATCAGCTATTTAAAATTAAATGACCTTGTACAGTTGATTAACTTTTTTTTTTTAAATAAAGGAAAGGGGTTAATGTTAGCCTATGAAGGGTTCAGACAGACTCAGAGACTCCCTTATATGGATTATTCTACTAGTCAAATATCCTGATTTACCAGAAGACTGGAAGTTACTCTGTCATACTTATATAGCTGGAAGTAAGAATCTGCCAAATGAGATTGCTTGTACGTATGGGCTTGTGCATATGAAATCAGTGAGCCTGGGATCAGTTTTTTAGAGGGTGAAATTAGCCTGGCCAGAGCTGCATTTTAGAAAACTTGAAGGTTGGCTATGCAATAGTCAATCAAACCAACAAAGTAGCATTTATATGTAGATTGTACAATCATGTAACTCAAAATGTTTCTCTCCTCAGTATCTTGGATATTTTGGAGATGCAAAGAGTAAATACAAAAGAATATATGTGAAGTTCATCGAAAATGCAAACAAGAAGGAATATGTCAGAGTGTGTTCTAAAAAGCCAAAAAATAAACCTTCACAAGCTATCAGGTATTTGTTTTCTTAGATGATATCTTTGTGCATATATGTTGGTGTATTATTGATGATACCAATGTATAAAGGAGTATATTATACCAATGTATAAATTATACCAATGTATAAAGGAGTACATCAGTTAAAGAGATTTCTTTTTTATTATACACAAGTCAAAAAAATCAGTGTCTGATGAAATAAGTGATTCTTTTGAAAGTGTGAGATGGTCACTGTAAAGCTCGTGGTTACCTGTGGTGGGTGGGTGCCCTTTTCTTTTCCTTGCGTCCTTTTGGTGTCACCCTAGTATAGTGAAAAAAAATTGTAGAGGCAAAAAGTTTGAATCCAGCTTTATGTGACCTAGAGAAGACAACATTCCTGAAGCCCCCTTTTTCATCTTTAAATAAAATAATGAAGTTAATTAAATTTAAGATAATTTTTGAGAAATAATACTATGAGGACTCTACTGGACAAGTGTACATGGTAGAATTATTATTGTATATTAATGTGACTCTGGGTTGTCTGGAGCATGAATCTGGAAGGTAATAGACTTAACCTTGTGGTCTGTATGAGAAAGCAGGTATGAGCCTAGATATTCTTAATCTAGTGGCAAGCAGGTGCAGTTCCATTAACATTCCCACCTACTGGAAGCAGCTCACCTTATTTTTATGATGGAATTTTATCCACTCAAATCTTCAGACCTGGCAGAGAGCAAATCTTTTTTATTTGAGACAGGGTCTTGCTCTTTCACTAAGGCTGCAGTATAGTGGTGTGATCACAGCACTGTAGCTCAGGTGATCCTCCTGCCTCCACCTCCCAAGTAGCTAGGACTACAGGTGTGCACCACGGCGCCCAGCTAATTTTTATAGGGATGGGATTTTACCATGTTGCCCAGGCTGGTCTTGAACCCTTGGGCTCAGGTGATTTGCCCACCTCGGCCTCCCAAAGTGCTGGGATTACAGGCTTGAGGCACCATACTCAGCTGGAATAGAGCAAATCTTGAGGGCTTCTAGGACAGATGCATTTGGGATTTTTTTTTTTTTTTGAGACAGTTTCACTCTGTTGCCCAGGCTGGAGTGCAGTGGCTTGCTGCAGCTTCCACCTCCCAGATTCAAGCAATTTTCCTGCCTTAGCCTTCTGAGTAGCTGGGACTATAGGCGCATGCCACCATGCTTGGCTAAATTTTGTATTTTTAGTAGAGGTGGGGTTTCACTATGTTGGCCAGGCTGGTCTCAAATTCCTAAGAAGCTGATCCACCTGCTTTGGCCTCCCAAAGTGCTAAGACTACAGGCTTGAACCACCACGCCTGGCCACGTTTGGGTTTCTACATC
Organism: Cacajao melanocephalus; assembly: GCA_963573385.1. NCBI lineage: Eukaryota > Metazoa > Chordata > Mammalia > Primates > Pitheciidae > Cacajao > Cacajao melanocephalus. The sequence continues at coordinate 101,125 of CAUYLG010068006.1, forward strand.
AAAACCTGACACCACCAGAGCCTGTGAAGTTTCTTAGGGTCAGAGCTAGATGTGGTAGTTATGGTATATCATTCATTACCTTCCTAAGCCCATTGATCAGCTGTTATACAGCCTCATAGTCTCTGGAAAATAAGTCCTTAAATCAAGGAGGGGAATGGAGAAGTAGAATAAGGAACCTTAATAACTGAATATTGAATGCTATTGACAAAAACAATGTATTTTAAGAAAATTTTATGGGAATCACCATTGAGATGTATAGGACTTGGGCTGTATATTTTGGAGGTATTGGTGAGGATAATTAGATAAACTTTTTCTGTGATTCTTTTATTTTTGTATTTCATTTTAGTTTAACAAGATTTCAGTGTATTAATGAAGTTTGTTTATAACATTTCAGAACTGTTCAATCTAAGCCAAGTAGTGGCAGTAAAACTTCTGATCCTCCAACATCAAAAACTACAACTACAAAAGCCCCTTCCGTGAAACCCAAAGTTAAACAGCTAAAAGTAAAGGCTGAGCCACCACCAAAGAAACGTAAAAAATGGAAAGAAGAATTTTCATCATCCCAATCTGACTCATCTCCTGAGATCCATACTAGTAGTAGTGATGATGAGGGTGAGTTTTCCGTGAAATGGCTACCCTGATAACTTTAGATTGTCTACATGAGTGGTGAGGAGCAGTGATGCTGACAATTCAATATGTATTTATTTTTCAGGGAATTTATCTACCTAATAAATTCTGCTTAGATTTTTATGAAAGTAAGTTCACATTCCCTGAACATACCAACTGAAGCACAATTGACCCACACATGCAGCCTTGTAAATAGAAAAGGCAGAACTCACCTAGGTAATGCCAGTTATCTTAACTCTTTGGATGAGATGGAGGTTAGATAAGATGATTACTAAGAATCATCTACTTCTAAATTTTTTTTTTGAGACAAGGTCTCTCTGTCACTCAGGCTGAAGTGCAGTGGCATGATCCTAGCTCACTGCAGCCTTGAACTCCTGGGCTCAAGCAATTCTCCTAGCTCAGCCTCCAAAGTAGCTGGGACTATAGGTGTGCACCATTATGCCCAGCTAATTTTTTTTTAAGAGGTGGGTTCTTGCTTTGTTGCCCAGGATGGTCTCAAACTGCTGGGCTCAAACAGTCTTCCTGCCTTAGCTTACCAAAGTGCTGGGATTAGGGGCACAAGCCACTGCGCCCAGCCTAGTTCTAAACATTTGAGTCTAAGTTTATGCAAGAAGAAAAGAATAATTAAGCCTAGGAAAGAGGAGCTCAAACTATAATATAATATAGTAGTATAGTTAATAATGTATACAACTATATTATTTAATATATAAAGGGCATACTACTATATATCTGCCACTAGCTAACCATGTACCTATGACTAAGGCAGGCTATCCTCTCTTAGTTTTCTTTTTTTATAAAATGTAAAGGTTGAAATCTGTTATCAAACTTCTTGACCTTAGAACCATTTTACATTCTTAAAAATTACTGAAGATCTAAAAAGCATTTATGTAGGTATATCTATTGTTATTTACTATATTAGAAGTTAAAACTGAGATAGTTGTAAAACATAAGAATGTACCAGCACACAAAGCATGGTGTGTGACATATGTAAGAAATTTTGGTGAAGAGACAAAGACTGAGTGGTTGTGGCCGCGTTGCCGACCTCAAGCAGCAGTCGGCTTCTCCACGTAGAACCTGGGAGTAGAAGACTCAGAATCGAATCTCTTCTTCCTACCCCTCCTGGTTACAAAACCCTTGAAATATATGTTAGTGGAACTTTGCTTGAGTTTTTTTGATCTTCAGCTACATTTTTGGCTTTGTGAGAAACCTTATCATCAAACACAGTGGCCAGCAATGTTACCAACAAGACAGATCCTCACTCTGTGAACTCCCATGTGTTCACTGGGAATCTCAACACTCTTGTGATCAAGAAATCTGATGTGGAGGCAACCTTTTCCAAGAATGGCAAAATTGTGGGCTGCTCTGTTCATAAGGGCTTTGCCTTTGTTCAATATGTTAATGAGAGAAATGCCCGGGCTGCTGCAGCAAGAGAGGATGGCAGAATGATTCCCGGCCAGGTTTTAGATATTAACCTGGCTGCAGAGCCAAAAGTGAACCGAGGAAAAGCAGGTATGAAACAATCTGCAGTGGAGATGTATGGGTCAGTAACAGCACACCCTTCTCCATCCCCTCTACTCAGCTCCTCTTTTGACTTGGACTACTA
>CAUYLG010068007.1:0-73273 GCA_963573385.1 Cacajao melanocephalus
GCATGGGAAGAAATGCCAGATATAGGTGAAGGGGAGGAAAGCAGCAAATCACACTGCCACGTGTGTACCTATGCAACTGTATTGCATGTTCTTCACATGTACCCCAAAACCTAAAATACAATAAAAATTTAAAAAAAAAGGTTTTAAAAGCTATAACTTTCTAAGCTTAATATTAAATTTTGTAGGTTAGAAGGAAGAAATTTGCATTACTTAGTGGGTAACTATTTACATACTCGTTAAAGTGGGAAAGAAAAACCCCAAAACGTGCTTTGGTAAAGCCAGGCATCGATACTTGTGCCAAGGACAGCAGTTCAAGTTTCAGAACATCAAGTGTAAGAAACAGGCTGGCTTATGATGATATTAGTGTTATGTCTCAGAACACAGCGGCATTCCCTTAAAAGATAGTCCCTCAATTAGACGTAAGTTTGGCTCCCTCAAGAAACCGTTTGAGCTAGATGCAGTGGCTCATATCTGTAATGTGAGACTGAGGTGGAAGGATAACTTAAGGCCAGAAGTTCAAGACCAGCCTGGTCAACACAGCAAGACTCTTGTCACTACAAAAAAAAAAAAAAAATTATCAAGACATGGTGGTGCATGCCTATAGTCCCAGTTACTTGTTCCTTGGAAGGCTGAGGTGGGAGGATCCCTGGAGCCCATGATTTTGAGGCTACAGTGAGCTATAATTGTGCCACTGCACTCCAGCCTGGGTGACAAAGCAAGACCCTGTCTCTAAAAATGAAAAGACAGAAAGACAGGGAAGGAAGGAAAGGAAGGAAGGAAGGAGAAAAGAAAACTTTTGAAAATTAGTTTTTCAAAAAATTATTTTTTTTGAGTAGCTGAGAAGCAAGTTTTATTTCCTTAATCTTAACATTCTGCTCTGCTACTCAGTCAAGGAGAACCCAGCATAGCCATCCAAAAATGAGCTGAACAGAGAACAGAAAGATCTGAGAAAGGGAAAGCCATTTCTTTCTTTCATGCTACATTATCTTTTTCTTCCTTTATTCATTTGTCCTGTCTTTTCATCTCTTAGCCCCTCATGATGTATAGGGAGAAGTCAGCTGCATGACTATATTAGGTGAACAGTCAGCAGTCATGGGATTTGTCAGTCTTTACCAAGTCAACATAGGTGTCTCAGTTATCTATTGCTGCATCCAAAGCTTCTGAGCTTAAAGCAACCATATTAATTGCTCATAATTTTGGGTCAGCACTTTGGGTTGGGATCAGCTGGCTGGTTCTTCTGGCATCACACACAAAACTGCAGTTATCTAGCTTAGGCTAGAAGATCCATGGTGACCCCACTCATGTGTATGGCATTTGATGCAGGCTGTAGCTTGGCTTACGTATCTCCAGAAAGATACCCTGGCTTCTTCATATGGTAACAGCATTTTGAGACACAAGCTCCAATGCATAAGCCTCTGCTTGCATTACATGTTCTGATCGCCCAGTGGCCAAAGCTCAGTGTGAGAGATGACAGCATGGAGGCAGAAAGCCATCTTACTTCTGGGGCTATAACTGAATAACCTGCCATAGTAGGCAAGAGTAGATGGCAGAAACAAACTTTCTTTCTTTCTTTCTTTTTTTTTTTTGAGACAGAGTTTCGCTCTTGTTACCTAGGCTAGAGTGCAGTGGCGCGATCTCGGCTCACCGCAACCTCCGCCTCCTGGGTTCAAGCAATTCTCCTGCCTCGGCCTCCTGAGTAGCTGGGACTACAGGTGTGCGCCACCATGCCCAGCTAATTTTTGTATTTTTAATAGAGACGGGGTTTCACCATGTTGACCAGGATGGTCTCGATCTCTTGACTTTGTGATCCACCCGCCTCGGCCTCCCTAAATGCTGGGATTACAGGCGTGAGCCACTGTGCCTGGCCAAAACAAACTTTCTATAATTGAGCTATGTAGCATGAGTAATGGAACAGAGGAAACAGACTCCAAGACTTGGGATACTGCTTCTGGTTTTGGCTTCTGAAAATACAAAGGAGAATAATGCAGTCGTTTTTTCTGAGTCCAGGCTCTATTTTCCATAAGTATTCATTTCTGATAGGTCTGAATTCATTTCCAGATTATTTCTAAAAGCACCTGCGACGCATAGTAAAACAAAAGAAAACTTTCTTTTTTCTTGAGTGAGGTCTGGAGTGCTATTGTGCTGTGAGCAGAAAGATGTAAGTCAAATGTTTTAGGAGTCAGTTATTTAAACAGCAAACAGTGGCATTAGTGACCCACTCCTGGGAGATCAAAATGGAGAAATTTCCTTGGTATGTCCACTAACCTCAGCAGTCCAGCTATGTGATGGACATTCTAAAATGTACTTGCTTTCGAGAGATATGTCAAAGGGAACATGGGTAAGATCAGAGACTTGCAAAGTTGGGAAGAATTTCAGCAGTTTCCCCTTTGGTAGTCAACTTGTGGTCTAAGTTATTCAAGACAGATGGACCCTCACTCATCCCATTTTAAAGCCTTAAACTAATGTTTGCCTATTGCCAAATTCCTCTCCCCCACCACACATCCTTTTGTTACGATATAAAAGAAATAGTAATCTCTGGCTGCTTGATGTGTTTATAAACCTATAGAAGATAAATGGAACCTGTAAATGTTTTAGAATTTGGGCAAATCCATACAGGTCTTGTCATAAAAGACAGAAAAAGAGAGAGAGTGAATGATCCATTCGTATGCGATGTATCTTCCATAATCAAACTAGCATTTAATTTAAGATGCATGCGCCTTCTTCTAAAAATTTCCTCATGTATATAATAACAGGAGCAACAAGTAACATTTATTGTGTGCTTATTGTGTATCAGGAAGTGGAAAGCATGCCTTGGAATTTGAGATTTCAGCACAGAGATTGTGTGTCTGGCTCGGTTCATACTGAACAGTAAACTCACCAACAGATAAGAGAGATATTAACAGAGAAATACAAGCCAATAAAGCAGCCATTAGGGACTGCACAAATATCAGTCCCATCATTTTATAGCAAAATAGAAATCCAAGAGGCAGGAAGATTTGTAGTGATTCTTATATTGTGAAAATATTTTTTCCCAAAAATATCTGAACATACAAAATTTTGCACACAATTTCCACGGTTCTCACAGAGAAGGAAACCTAATTATGGGCACCTTGGAATCCTGGATTAAGAAAAAGAGAAAAAGAGGGAGCCTGATTCTTACAAGGAGCCTTCTGTGTGACAGGCACATGACATACATATGAACACATCTTCACAGTGGCTTTGAAAGACAGACCTGTGGTTCCCATTTGGCAAATAACAAAACTGAATTTCCCCAAGAAGTTAAATATCTACAGAGACAACAGGTAGTAGGCAGTGATTCATAACTGTTTCTTCCTGTCTTCACAGTCTTAGCCTTTGGATCTACCATGAAAGATAAGAGAGAGATTGAAAGACTAAAACACAACAGAGACAGGCTTTTTTACAAGAGACAATTTATATTAGAAAGTACCTAATTATCCAACAATAGTTACCATAAAATATATCATGACTCGTCTATTCAATGGAGTATTGTGCAGCCTTAAAACTCAGATGTCTGAAAAGCATTTAATGACATGGAGAAATGTTCACAATAGCTAGATCACAGAGTAATATTTACATATGAATATTCCACATAGTCTACACAGTTATGCCGCACTTAACAACAGGGATACATTCTGAGAAATGTAACATTGTGTGAACATCATAGAATGTCCTTCCACAAACCCAGATGGGATAGCCTACTACACAGTGAGGCTATAGGGAATAGCCTATTGCTCCCAGGCTACAAACTTGTACAGCATGTTTGCACTGTAGGGAATACTGTAGGCAACTGTAACACAATGCTAAGTATCTATGTGTCTAAACATATGTAAACATAGAAAAGGTAATGTGCTGCGCTACAATGTTATGATGGCTACTGTGTCACTAGACAATAGGAATTTTTCAGCTCCATTATAATCCTATGGAATCATCATATATGCAGTCTCTCTTTGATCAAAATGTCATTATGTGGTACATAACCATACACGTAATGTGTGTCTATACACATGTACACACACACACACACGCATACCCACCCACCCATGAGGAAAACTTTGACAATGGAAAAGAAGTTATTTTTGTTTTCTTATTCATTCATCCTTGCATTACAATAACCACTTGTTCTTTTTATAATTAGAGAATAGTCCATCATTTTTTTAAGTTGAAATATAATGCTTGGATGTTCAAACTATTTTTTTAAAAGTTATACTTTAAGTTCTGGGGTACATGTGCAGAACATGCAGGTTTACATAGGTATACATGTGCCTTAGTGGTTTGCTGCATCCATCACCCCATCATCTACATTAGGTATTTCTCCTAATGTATCCTTCTTCTGTCCCCTCACCCCCTGACAGGCCCCAGTATGTGATGTTCCCCTCCCTGTGTCCATGTGCTCTCATTGTTCAATACCCACTTATGAGAGGATATGCAGTGGTTCAAACTATTTTCTGAAGGCAGCTGAAAAGGACTATACTGCTATCCTCCATAAGACCAATACAATGGAAAAATAGAATACTATACTATATATTACAACATTGTGATTGCAATTGCAAGTGATCACTTGCAATGTTGTAATATATGGTATAGTATTCTACGTTATTGGTCTTATGGAGGAATACAACCTTATCTGAAAAAAAAAATTCTTGAACTGAAGCATTGTTCTGAATCTTTGTGGTTACCATGTGTATGTGAAAACTAATATAGGGATGTAATTAGAAAGACAGACTGCACAGGCCCCTGCAAACTCTGTCTTTTGCCTTCCCTTCAGTAGTCCTTTAGTGCATTTCACCAAAGGGTTAAGGGCAAGGGACATCCAGTTTCACCCCATCCAATATTTGAAACCATGAGAGCAAGGAATCCAGCTTCCATTTTGGAAGGCAATTTGCTGAAAATGGCTCCTTTTTTTTTTTTTTTTAAATTATGCATATCTTCAGATTATTTTACAAATACCAGTAAGTTTCATTAAATAATTCTTATAATCCCTGAGAAGGTTCTTAATACTCTCCCTCCTGTACAACCCTTCTAGAGCCCAAGGCAGCTTAACAGCAAAACGGCCAAGTGACACAACTTCCTGAGAAGAATCCACCAAAGTGACTCCTTCTGACAAATGTTACAATGGATAGATTTCATCTTCTGGAGAATATTCAAATACATGTACATTCATTTCCCTAATTGTCATAAATATTGACATTATCCTTATCAGTAGTTTATATTATATATTTATTTAGAACTATCATTTACAGTGCCCTCCTCTAATTGGGAAATGAACCAGCTGTTTGGTACTTAAAAGAACATGTCATGTCCTCTTTGAGTGATCACTTAAAGAGTACAGGGATTATAAGTATTTACTTTAGGATTTCTAAAATAGGGCTGACCAGTTCTAGGGAGAATGAAAATGATTTCTTAGGAATCTTCTGCTACAATAGATTATAGAGATATATGGGAACCGTGATGAATGAAAGAGTGGTTACTTGGGATTAAATAGCATTTGTCACCAACTTAAATGGGACTGAACAATTGTATAGCTGGTGTTTAAGTTTGAATTGTGCTGTTTACTAGGTCACAACCCTTTCTGTTGGGTGTGTAATGGTATTTATGCAAGTCCATGGGTTCACTTCTTGATTTGGTAACAAGTTTGCCTCTTAGCAGCTCAAGGGAAAGCTCTTCAGAATTGATTGTGTATTCCAAAGCAGGGGGAGGAAACTCTTTTATTTTTGCCATTAATTCAAATTATAAAACCATAAAAAAATAAAACGTCTAAAGTTTTTTAAATGAGTAATTTCTGTTATATGATATTGTATATAAGTGGGGAAAAATACTTAAAACCAAATTTATTTTTGTAATTAAACTGAATAGAAAGCCAACACTTCTGCTAGTATTTATCTACAGAAACTGTAAAATACATAGTGAGTATTGGCTTTTTCTGGGCCTGCCCACATAAAAATACATTGTTCGTATATGAAAAACTGACTATAGTTTGGGGAAAAAGAACTAAAAGTGAGTTCACACTCAATGTAACTACGTTAATATAAGAGGAAATAGCTGTGTTTACCAACATCATATCTAGTTAGCAGCATGTGAAGTTTAATTGAAAAATCTTATATGAATAGTTTATTGTATACAAAATGTGTTCACTTTTAAAAAAATGTAAGCATAGCAGATTTAAATAATTTGAATCAACATTGCCTTCTAATCAACCATCATTATCAAATTATTTCAGATTATCTTCAAGGGGAAATAGTTTTGCAACCAGTAATAAACATAGTTTAGCACTCTACTTTCAAGGATTGGAGGGGTTGTGTGTGAAGTGCGGAAATAACTCACCACTTTAGTTCATGGTATTAGACATTTTTGAATAATAGCCAAAGAGTTCTTGTCAGTTTCAGGAATTTACTGAGTACATACTTTCACTTTTCAGAAGTGGGCTTAGAATCAAACTCTTAATAGAATGAGATCTGAACTCTGTGTCGTAGACTCCAGAAATGGCTTGAGGGCTCTTTTAAAAATTTCCACACACTGGGAATGTTCAAAAGAGTCAATAAAACTAAACTGTGGAGCCAAGCAATCATGGTGGGAAAATGACCACTTAAAGATTGCCAACAGAAATGACGGGCATGTTAAACTTCAAACAGTGATGGAGAAAACAGACATGGAGTATGGCATCGTAGTTACCGATGGGGCTTCCACGTCAGCAGTCCTGGATCAAAAGTCAGACTGTTCTTATTTAGGTTGTGACCTGGAACAAATCACAGAATTTCTCGCAAAATGATCTACCTTTCCTCTGCAGCAAGTTTAATAGCATCATGTACCTCCTGTTGGTAGGCAGCATTTAATGCAGTTGTAAATGTTACATTTGCTTCTGTTGGCTCTTTGCTTAATATTTGTCTCCTCTTTTAGACACTATATTCCTTCGAGTGAAGGCCCCTGTTCATCTTTATATTCCACAGCACCATTACATGCCTGGTACTTAGTAGGTATTCAGTGATCTGTTGAATAACACTTGACTTCTTTGGAAAATTGGGGACAGCAAAGGAAACAATTAATGTAGAGTGTTTATCTCTATGGCTGCACAGAGTAAGTCTTCAATGCATGTGAAATACCAGTTTTATTATTATTATTATTGACATTATATAAATGTCTGTTAAATAAATTAATAAATGTCAGGTCCTTTCAGAATAAGGCTCACCATGCAGCTCAACTTTGGAGGACTAAGGAACTCCACTTTATTAATTCAATTTGTAGTCATTATGTCTAATGAAATCTCTAAAGTCTGGTTTCTGAGCCAGAAGGGCAATTCGTCAATTTATAATAAAAGATGTATATTTTTTCTAGGTGTCAGGACTTCCTGAAATCAAGGTACTTGATGCCCAGAATTAACAGTCAGAAGGTTGCTTGTGATCTCTGAATGTTCTTGCAGGATGTATGATATAGGCTGGAGACTTAACCTGATTCCACTATCATTTGTACTTTTCTGGTGGTTGAAAAGTTTGTAGCCACCAAATACCAGAACTCTCTCTCTTTCCTTAAAGAATGAAAGATAAATACTGGCAGATCTGTCCTACTTAAGCCTAATATAATTTTGAAACAAAAACTTAGGGATATCATCTGTTTACTTATATCCAATACCTATTTTATAGATAATGAAAGTGAGTCTCAAATAATTGACTTTCTCAAGGAAACCTAGACAAATTCAGGGACTTCAGCCTGGTTTCCTAACTTCTAGTCCTTCCAGCTCACTATTCTGCTTTATCTAACATTCCCTATTGTAGTAGTGTTAAAAATGCACCCCCGCCAATATTATTAATGTACTAATCCCTGGAATTTGTAAGTGGTGCCCTATATGGGAAAAGTATGTTCAGACATGATTAAAATATGTATCCTGAGATGAGATTATCCTGTATTATCAAAGTGGACTTTAAATGCCGTCACATGTATCTTTATAAAAAGTAGGCAAAGGGAGATTATCCTGTATTAACAAAGTGGACTTTAAATGCAGTCACATGTATCTTTATAAAAGGTAGGCAAAGGGAGATCAGAAACACATCAAAGAGAGGGTGACATGAAGATGAAGTAGAGAGAGATTTGACGATACTAGTGTTGAAGATTGACATGACATGGCCACCATCAAAGAATGCAATGCAGGAGCCACCAGAAGCTAAAAGAGGCAAGGAACAGATTCTTCCCTAGGGTGTCTAAGGGAGCGAGGCCCTACCAACACAGTGATTTCAGTCCTGATTTCAGACTTTTGGCCTCATGAACTATGAGAGGATACATTTCTTGATGTTTTAAGCCACCAAGTTTGCGGCAATCTGTTACATCAGCCACAGGAAACTAATATACCTATAAAAACAGAAGTTATATTTTCCTATTTAAAAAATTATAGAGACCAGGCACAATGGCTCACACCTGTAACCCTAGTACTTTAGGAGGCTGAGGTGTGAGTATCACCTGAGGCCAGAAGTTCAAGACCAGCCTAGGCAACTGCACTCCAACCTGGGCGACAGAATGAGACTCTGTCTCTAAATAAATAAATAGAAATCGATCAAAATAAAATAAAAATTAAAAATCCTAGGCACATGATATAACTACAGGACAAAAGATTTCATACACAGATGGTCCTGGAGAATTCACACAATTCTCTGTTTAAAAATCACCTTTTGTAGCATAATGTTTCAGTTAAGTGGACCATAGTTTATTTTGTATCATACAGATATTTAGAGGGGATTTTTGCTGATAAGTTTTTTTTAAGATGCCTTTAGGGGACACACTGATCTTAAAAGCAATGCATACATAGATTATTATTTAGTATGTTGCTTTTGCAAAGAACTAATCTTGTGATATTATGTTGACATTAGTAGCTTTAGTTTCAGAGAATGATTTTTTTTTTAAACTGTCTCTAAAACCTGGGCTTACTCCCTTTGGAGGAACCACACTCCAGATAGTCCCATTAGCAAGAGTCTCTCATCACTCTTCCCATGCACAGATTCAAATGCATTGCATAATCTTGGCTTGTATGTAATTCTATGATTTTTTTTTTACCTTAAGAAAAAAAAAACTTTTTAAGCTTAAATCTTAAACATATGCAACCCAGCATTGCGAAGAATGTGTTAGTATTGGTTGAAGATGTGTAGGCTACCTCTTAGTTTTATAAGAAAGCACAGTCATTTAAAATAAATGTCAGAATAAAAGGGTATTTACTGCTAAGACTAGGTGTGTTTTTTTTTTTTTAACTTTAAACTGAGAATAGAGTTTTTAAATAGCCAACAAGGTACTGGAGCAAAGGCTTTGTGATTATTAGTAGTTCACATACTTCTAGGCATTAGCTTCCAGTGGCAATCAGATTTTATCTTCTGGAATTATATTGATTTGTGTATGTTTATCCAAAGTCCCATGTGGAAAATATAGAGAACAAAGTTAATATAACTTAAACAATTAACTCACAAATAAAAAACTAAATGTTGTGACAAAATTTGTCTACTCATCTGTTAGATATTTCATCAGAGAAACCATCAGAGAAAAGTGTGGCATCCATCCACTAAAGTAAGGAAAAAATACTCACAAGGAAAGGGGGAGGAAATGAAGGTCATGTTCTCTTAAAGAAGAGCAAGAATCATCTGTTATTTGAATGCTAGGAAATTGTCATTTCATAGGTCAAATAATGGTAGACTGTTAGCAATTCCTTGTGGTTCAATTTAGTAGTCTGCTTGAAATCCAATGACTATCGATGGTATAAAAGTGATCTTATTCAAAGTTATGCCACAGACAATTGACTCATTATGATCTATTTCTCCACTTTGACCCACTGAACCAATGTACTTTTCATTTGCAAGTAATAGAGTTTTTCTTATAGGATTTGGTGTCAATATTTAAAGAGAAGAGTGGAGGGTTATTTATTGGATATTATTTATCAAAAAAAAGATTTGTTTTTTGTTTTTTGCTTTTCAAATGTCTGACCTATATGGCACAATTCTGAGGCTCAAAAACGATCAAAAGCCCATTTCCCCCACCTCCAACCCAACCCAGGGGGAGAAAAATCTTCAACTGTTTCTTGTACTGGGCTCATTATCAGGTCATTTATAATCCGTGAAACCCAAATGAGGGACACACCACCATGCTCCAGAAGAAAGTACAGGTCTTCTTAAGAAGGTAAGTATTTTAAACATTAGCTACATTTAAACAAAACATCTCCATTCAATTTGGGGATTTTCCCCCCTTATCTATAGAATTAAGAGTTCATTTATCTCAGTTGATTTTTTGAGGGGCCCTCATCAAATTAATGATGGCATCAAGTTTATCCTTCATGTCAGGACTAGCTGGGGACCCAATAGGAAAACAATGGTAAAGTCAAATTGGGTAATTTAAGGAGAAAGTAATAAAGGAGTAACTAGCAAAGATGAGGGCAGGGGGTATGGACAGCACAAGGGATAGAGCCATGACGTGAGGCTAATAATGGTCAGGGTGCTGTGTATGCTTCCAAGCCTGAAGGAACAATGGAAGGAAGGTTATCAGGAGAGAGAAGGGGAGAGAAGAATGGGAGGTGGATGGAGAAGGCTATCTGACAAGAACTCTGATAACTTTACAGGAAGGGATTTTTTGGTATATGAACTCCAAATTGACTCTCTTTCTTCCCTGCATCTCTTGCTGGCTACCTATTTCTTTGAACCTACTATTAGGTAGAGGGCATGGGAATCAGTTACTGAAATCCTAAAAGGCCAGCCTCCTAAGGTAATGGGCACAGAAGAGAATAGTTACATGCAGCCCAATCAGAGCTCAAATGCTGTGGTCAGTAAGTGTGTAATAAAACAAATCAATTTCATGCTCTTATTAGAAACAGTATGGGTATATACAAAGGAGAAGAGGGGACAGAGAAAGTAACTAGTATTTAGTAAGTGTCTGTTATATCCCAGACACCATTTTTGGGTAATTTCCATGTGTGAACTCCATTAATTCTCACAAAAACATGCAGTGGATAGGTCACCCTGCTACAGATGAAAACATGAAGACTAAAATACTTAAATTACTTATCTGTTGTCATACAGCCAGTAGTGGCTGAGCTGGGATTCATACCAGGTCTGAGCGAATTCAAAATCCCTGCTGATTTCACCATTACAGGTAATGTGTCCATGCTGTATATAATTTGAGAGCTAAAGGCTTATATACATAAATGTTCAGTAAATATCTATATACATCAGTGACAGGGAAACATTTCAGGTCTCAAAGGTCAGAAATGTCGTATTTATATCAACCTCCAAGTCCTCAATACATACTGGTCTAATGTTCTCCGGAATGTCCCACCCCCTTAGAAATCTCTGAGTATATTTGCACATTGCTCCCTCTGCCTAGAATGCCCTGTCCCAGCCTCCCCACTTATCCTTCAAGGCCCAACACAGGTGTTGTAGTTTCTAAAAACGCTCACTGATGCCTAGATTTCTCAGAATTGATTGTTTTTCATCTGTGCCTTCCAAATATCTCACTTAGAACACCTAGTGCCATTAGGTTTTTATGAGAGTGAATTGTGTATGTTTCTCTTTCCTTAGCTTAGGTGGTAGACATTTATGAGTTCTGCCTTCACAGCCTCTATTCCCCCTTCTTTGGGTGTCAGTATCCTGGGTTTCCTTTGGAGAACCACCCCTCCCCCCATGCTCCATCCCTGTGGTTAGATTGGCACTGTCTCTACTCCAACTCCAGGACTGGGCACGAGACCCAAGCTTAGCCAATCAGAGCACCACCTCATCCTGGACTCGGTGATCAGCTTAGGACTGAGTCCATGACCCAATCACAGCCAATCAAGGAGAACCCTGGACTTCTACTAGAATGAACAAGAGAAAGGAGCTTGGGGAGGGGGCGGGGGTGTCTTTTTCTTTTTCATTTTTAATATCAACTAGACGGATATAACATCTGGAGCCACCACATAGAGAAAGGCTATGTAGAAGTGAAGCAGACACAGAAGATAGAGGAGTAAAAAGACTGGAAAAGGCCAAATGCTAATGACATTTGCTTGAACCATTTGGTTTGGCCAGCACTATCCCAGATTTTCTGAGTACATGAGCTGATATATTTCCATCTTCAGATACTTACAACCAAAAAATCCTAACTACAGCTACCTACCAGAGCATGTGTTATACTGGACATGCTCAAAAAATGTTCCTTAATTACACAGAATTCTTGGAAACTGACATCTATCTGCCCATGAGTCAAGGTCCTAAAACTAAAATCAAGTGGATGATCAGGTTTACCCCTTTCCATTTGGTTTTCAGACAGACAGTACTTGAAACATGTTTGCTAAAGACAGGCAGAACTTCACATTCTCCTCCAGCACGTGACACAGAGGGAGATGCATTCTGCTTAAATAATGCATGAGGTAGCAAGGGTCAAGCCTGACGTATCAAGGTGTTGAAAACTGATGATGAACCTGCTGCTTTTTTCAACCCATCTGCTAAGCTCTCCCATGGATTATTTGTCAGTTTCTGTGGAAGAAAATGTTTGGGCGACTGACCCTGTAGGAAAAATAAAATTGGGATTTCCCTTTCTAGTGTTCTGTTATTGTCCCTTACCCAAATTCATCTGTCCCTGGGCATTCTCCCCCAACAATAGTAGATACTTTTTGATGAATCTGAACAGCTCATAATTATTCTCTTCGTCTTCACCTAACCTAAAGCAATGAACTAACAGAAGCTATGCTTGGAAATTTCCCAGTCCACTGGATCAAGGGTGGGAGCCTGAAGTGAGTTGGGTCATTTTTCCCCTGGAATTTGAAATTAGAGCAGAGATGGAGAACAGAATGGATTCTGTCATTCAATGTAGCTGGAGCTCTAACAGATGGCCTGGGGAGCTGTGGGTGGGCATCTTTCCCCACCATGCGGAATGAGGAGCAGAGATTGTGAGTCTGCTGAGACAAAGAGATAAAGCAGATGTGCAGATAGAAACAGAGATGAAGAACGTGTACTCCCTGTTTCTGTATCCCTCGAGTTGCCTATTCTAGTATTTCCTGAGCCCTCACTGTATTTCTGCTTACATTTCCATTGCAATACCTTCGCATCTTTACACTAGATCCTCATTTTGTGAGTAACCTCACACAAGTTGATGTCTGTTCCAGGCAATCAAAAAACAACAACAACAAAAGCAAAGCAAACAAACAAAATACCCTCATACATTAGCCAAAAAATTCTTCAGATGGGAAATCACCCAGGTGAGAAGAAATATCCCAGTTGAGAGAAACAAAACAAATATTATCAAGAAGAGTTTGCAACAGTCATTTCAAAACCATTAAAGAGACGTCACTTAGCTCTAAGAAGAGAAAAATAAAGCTTCACAGTCAGCCAGCTGTGCAGAACTGAAATAGCATTGACCTACTCCATGAATTCACATAGTTGCTGAAAGTGAATTCCTTCCGCAGTCTTCAGCCTTGCAGCTGAGCCATGAAACGTATTCCCAGTTTAAAATTCCTTTCCAAGTGCTATCCCATGACTTCACAAAGTTGTCTGCATACAAAAGCAACTCTCAAGCTGAGAGATGTCATGTTTGCATCATCACTGACATGTAGACAAGTATTCAGATGGCCCATTAAGTAAATACCCAGATATCCACATGGGGCACATCTGGTGGTTGACAGCCCTTCTCTGCCTCTATAAGTTGGAAATCCCCAGCCTGGCTTATTGAGGAGAAACAGGCACAATGATTGTGTCAAAACACATTAGTGTATTTCATTGCCATTCTAGTTGCTTATTGGCATTTGACGAAACTAAAGAGATTTTAGGTTATGAAATCTGCATTTCCTGCTTGTCTTTGTTTTGAAATTATATGTGGGACGATGTGGAAGAGGAACGTCAGTTAAGCTTCTGGACAATTCTTCCCAATCCACGAATGAATTGACATTCTTATCAAAAAAATCTATCCCTGCTCACCTTTTCTTGTCTGTTTGCTGAGCAAATAAGCTATTGAAAACAACAGAAAACATGTCCCCTTTTTCTCCTCCAAAGAAAAGATAACCTTTCCCTTACTTGAATTGTAAGATGATTATCTGTATTATTTGACATCCTTTTGAAATATCTAGATAAAAGTGCAAACAACACATTAATGAATTCTACAGATGATACTAAATTGGGAAATGCTGTTTTTATTATTAAGGACAATCATATATCAGGCAGCCATATCCAACAGTAACATCTGTGAGAGGGAAGGATGAAGTAGAGAAAGTCACATTTGTGACAAAGGCAAAAGGAGCTATGCAAAATTAAAATGGATCTAAAAACCCAGATGTGGTGTGAGTAGTGGACAGGTAAGCCTTGGAAGCATGTCAAACCAATGTGGACATGTAGCGGATAGACACTTAGAGAGCTGTGTGCCCTGAGGACTGACAGCTGAGCTATTTTTAGTTCCACAAGTAGAGGCATTGTGTTTCAGAACAGATAGTCTTTTCTTCCAAAACTTTAATAAGACAGCACCTGGCATAGGGTGCTCAGTTCTGGAACAGCACCACAATGATGTACAAAAAAAAAAAAAAAAAAAGAATTCTTTTATGTAAGATTTCAGGCTTTCTTTTTCTAGAAAGTAATGCAGCCACTTTTTTTTTCTAGTAATTTTAGCAGTATTCTGGCTGTTTTTATTAATTTGGTTCATCCTTGAGAGTATGAAAAAAAAAACTGGATGCCTAGTAAGCACCCCAAAATGAAAATATTTAAATCTAAACTCTGGTCCCCTCCTAATACCTCCACTGAAAGCTGCCCCTTCCTCAGTCTTTCTGGTCTCAGTTCTTGGAATTTCATCCCTCCAGTTACCCAGGCTTTTGAATAATCCTAGACTTCATTGTTTTCTCAAACTCCAAATCCCATATGTTAGCAAATATTGGTGGCTCTAGTTTCCAAATGGATGCAGAATCTGACTATGTCTCACAATCTCTGTGCTACCACACTGACCACCGGGATCCCTCTGATCACATCACTTCTCAAAAGTCTCCAGTGGCTTTCAAATCAGAGTGTCCAGGCCGATATGATGCAGTGTGGCACTTCATACCTCTTAGATCACATATTCTACACCTACCTTGCCCACTTAACTCAGCCATACACTGGCCTCCTTGCTGTTCCTCTCACATGCCAGGCAGAACTGGTTATGTCTTTATAGATGTGATTTCCTGTTCTTGGAATTCTCTTACCCAGATATCCACATGGTTCACTCTCTCAGGTCTTTACTCCAAAATCACCTCTGTAATGAGGCGTTTCCTGACTGTCCTAAGTGAAACTGCAGCCCACATTCACGCACGGGCCGTCTTCCCTCTCCCTGCTTTATCTTTCTTTTTTGTCCTCCTTCTCAGCCAATACACTATATATTTTGCTTATTTGTTCATTGTTTGTCTCTCTCGTGATACACACACCCAGAATATACATTCCTGTGGTTTGCTTTTGTCTGTTTCATTCTCACACCTAGAACCATGCCAATTGCACAAAAGGGGCTCCGTAAATATTTGTTTGGAAAGCCAAATGCAACTGGATGCTTGTTGCTAACTTTCATAATCAAAATACTTGATCAGAGCAAATTCTAAAAAATACCTAAGTTCAAATCAAAAGAGCAAATCTATGGCAGACTAGGAATAATTTCAAAGTAGCTTCCTTTGTCCATACAGTGTAAGTAAACTCCTTTCAGAGGCTAAATAGAGTTTTCTATACTGGCACCATCTCTAGCTAGAATTTTGATCGGAAATTTGTTTAATCAGAGGGAATGTATTTACAGAAGTATGTATTAGCTAAGGTAAATAAGCTTTTAAAAACCTCAGAAATGGCCAGGTGTGATGACTCAATCCTGTAATCTCAGCACTTTGGGAGGCTAAGGCAGGTGGATCACCTGAGGTCAGGAGTTTGAGACCATCCTGACCAACATGGCAAAACCCTGTCTCTACTAAAAATACAAATGTTAGCTGCATGTGATGGTGCACACATGTAATCCCAGCTACTGGGGATGCTGAGGTAGAATTGCTTGAACCTGGGAGGTGGAGGTTGTGGAGGAGGCAGAGCCAAGACCGTGCCATTGCACTCCAGCCTGGGCAATAGAGACTTTGTCTCAAAAACCAAAAGTCTCAGAAATACGGAAAGCAAAGGTTGGAAAAGTTAATCTAGTGGAAAGAACACTGAGTCACAAATTAGACAAGAGCTAATTGATCTGTGACCATTTGTTTATCATTCATAACACCCCTAGGATATAGGAACTATTGTTTTTATTTTCCTCACAAAACTAATGCAGGCAAAGTGGGGATAATTTGCTCAAGGTCCAACATCTCTTCCTAAATGCCCATCAACAACAGAGTGGCTAAAGAAAATATGGTACACATACACTGTGGAACACTATGTAGCCGTAAAGAAAAATGAGATCATGTCTTTTGCAGGAACATGGATGGAGCTGGATGTCATTATCCTTAGCAAACTAACCCAAGAACAGAAAACCAAATACCCATGAATAGAAAGAAGGAAACAACAGACACTGGAGCCTACTTGAGGGTGGATGGTGGGAGAAGGGAGAGGAACAGAAAAAAATAACTCTTGGTTAATAGGCTTAGTACCCGTGTGACAAAATAATCTGTATAACACGACATGACTATTATCTACGTAGCAAACCTGCCCATGGACCCCCAAATGTAAAATAAAAGTTTTTAAAAAACACAGATGATAGGATATACCCAGGCAGGCCTGGCTCCAGAGCCCATGTTCTCACGCACTAGGTAGGATCCTCTAACTTTTTGGTCTCAGGAAACCCTTACACTCTTTTTTTTCCCCCTGTGGTACTTTAAGTTCTGGGATACATGTGCAGAACATGCAGGTTTCTTACATAGGTATACACGTGCCATGGTGGTTGGCTGCATCCATCACCCCATCATCTACATTAGGTATTTCTACTAATGCTCTCTCTCCCCTAGCACTCCACTCCCTGCCAGTCCCCCACGTGTGATGTTCCCCTCCATGTGTTCTCATTGTTCAACTCCCACTTATGAGTGAGAGCATGCAGTGTTTGGTTTTCTGTTCCTGTGTTAAGTTTGCTGAGAATGATGGTTTCCAGCTTCATCCACGTCCTTGCAAAGGACATGAACTCATCCTTTTTTATGGCTGCATAGTATTCCGTGATGTATATGTGCTACATTTTCTTTATCCAGTCTGTCATTGATGGGAGTTTGGGTTGAGGAACCCCTTACACTCTTAAGAAATATTGAGGACCCCAAATAGCTTTATTTATATGTATTATACCTATTAATATTTACTGTATTCAAACTTAAAACTAAGAAGTTTACAAATATTTCTTCATTCACTTATTTAAAAATAACAGTAAGCTATATTAACATAAATAGCACATTTTTAAGAGAAATATTTTCTAAAGTAAAAAACATTTGGTACAAAAAGCAGCACTGTTTTATGTTTAATGTCTGGATTAATAGAAGACAGCTTAATTATCATATCTGCACTGCCTTCATTCTGTTGTGATATGTGATTTTGATTGAAGTAGATAAAGAATATCCAACTTCACATAGAGACATAATTGGAAAAGAGGGAAACTGTTTAATAGCTTTTTTAGATCATTGTAGCTATTCTTCTTTAATTATATACAAAACTTGAAAAGTGATATTTCATAACGGTTAGTTGTAATGTGGAATCTAAAACCATATCAATGAACTTTCCAGACCCAAAATCCATGGGTCCATTTTTTCTTTTCAGCAGTTCTTTTACCCATGCATGATTTTTAAACAGTACACAATGGACATTTGAAAGCTCTTGGTTCACTGAGATTTATAGATCTTCTCCCCTCCCCCAGATTTTTAAAAAACTAGTCTGTTAATGTCACCACTACTCTAATTTTAAAAGAGCATCAAGAACTAGGAAGTTGACAAGCTCATGGTACCAGATTCAAGTTTTCCAAAATTCTAATTTTTGCTTGAAAGCTCTCATGATATTATTGGCAACAATTACTTCTGGGGTGTCATTGCAGTCCCAGAGGCCTCTATGATAATTGATCTATCATGTATTTCCAGGCAATAGTTTCCAGTTGCAGTTATGTTTTTATCTTCTGAAACTTTATCTGTGTGAGTGTATTTATAAGAAATCCTTGGCCAGGCCTGGCAGCTCATCCCTGTAATCTCAGCACTTTGGGAGGTCAAGTCTAGAGAATCACAGGAGCCCAAGAGTTAGAGACCAACCTAGGCAACATGGAGAAGCCCTGTCTCTACAAAAAAAAATGCAAAAGCAAATTAGCCAGGTGTGGTGGTGGACTCCTGTAGTCCCAGCTACTCAGGTAGTGGTCTGAGAGGTGGGAGGATCACCTGAGCCTGGGAGGCAGAGGTTGCAGTGAGCCGAGAATGCAGCACTGCACTCTAGCCTGGGTAACAGACTGAGACTCTGTCTCAAAAAAAAAAAAAAAAAAAAAACCCTAGAGAAAAAGCTAGTTCAACGTATACAATTAACATCACTAGCAAAAAATTATTTTGCTAAGACATTGACAGCTTTACTCACCGTTGCTTTTGAGTCATCACTACAAATGTCAATATAATAGAAAAAGGTAAATAACATCTTAGTATGAGAATAGTTTTGACGACCTGCCCCTTGAAAAGGCCTGCAGACCACACTTTGAGAACTGGTGCACTATGCTAAATAACCTCTCAAACCCATGCCCTACCTCATACGAATTTTGCCACTTTACCTTCTCTAAGTTTCATTGCCCCACCAGTAAAATGCAGCTATTAATATATAACTCTGATCTTGCAAAATTATCTTAAAAATTTGAGGTAATCATTTGTCAAGCCTTAGCAAAGTATCTGGCAGACAGAAAATACTTGAAAAGTAGTCACTGTCATGACCACTGTCCAACCCCCCGCAAGTTACTGGCAAAGCTAGGGCCCAAAGTCATGTTTCCTGATTCCTGCCCACAGCCTTCGCTGCTACATCACACCAGTAGGAGTGGAACACACCCCAATATGGCTGCTGTTACAACAGGAAACTAAGTAGCTGATACAGTTGATTCAGCGGTCTTTCTAGTTAAAGTCCTAAATGATAACTGGAAGCAGCTAAGTGGATCTGTGTTTGGGTCATGAATTTGCTGTGTGCTAGCTGTGTGACCTCGTGCAAGCTCTCTGAGTCTCAGGTCTGTCTACTATAATATTGGATAACAACAGCACCTACCTTACAAGGTTGCTGTGAGAATTAAACGAGCTAATGGACAGATAAATACCTAGTACTGGCCCAAAGGAAATGTTCAAATCATGACTAGCTGCTCATTATGGTGATAATAATGATTCCTATTATTTTCTTCATAGCTTAATACCTCTTCCTCAGGGAAACCTTTTCCAGCCCTCTAATGAAGACACCTATGTTAAGATCTCATAGCACCTGTACTCCTTCTTCATTGGATTTACTAAAGCTTCAATATTTAAATATATGATTATTTGATTAAAGTTCATCATACGTACTAGGCTCTAAGCTCAATAAAGACAAGCACAGGCTCTGTCTGCTCACCATTTAATCCCCAACACCTGGCACATTGTCCAGCACAAAGCAGATTTCAGTAAATACCTATTAAAGGAAAAATGAAATAATTAATTTACTGGATTGGCAAAGCATAGCTTTACTCCATTATATAATTTATCTGAAATTCCTCCAGCACTTGTCACTCAAAAGTGTGATCTGTGGACAAATAACAGTAGCCAAACCCAGAAGCTTGTTGGAAATGAAGAATCTATAGACCTCTGGAGTCAAAGCTCATTTTAAGAAAATCCACAGGTAATTCATATGCTCATTAGAGTTTCAGAAGTACCAACTACTCTTCACTAATCTTAATGAGAGAGAGAGAGAGAAAGAGAAACAGAGGAAAGAAAGCAAAAAAAAAAAAAGAAAAGATGTTTCTGGATAAAATTTTCTGAGTAAAATAGCACTTGCTTTCACAATTCCAGGTCTCATTCTATTCCGAATACAAATATTATTACAAATATTACCATTTCTAAAAACCAGCTGCATTTTTTTCTCAGCCCCCGCCAGCCTGCTTCTTATTTTCTATTCACATATGATTATTTTCCAGAGACTATTTTGGCCTCAGTTGAATAATTTATTTCAGAAACTTTACATCCAAAAATATTCTCTGGAGGAGACAGAAACACCATCTGTGCCCGATCCTGGAAAAACAGCCCCAAACCATGAAGTAGGGGTGTCATTTTAGAATTGCAAAACTTGAATTCCTGTTTGTCCACCACAACCTCAGAAAGAAGAGAGAAAAATACAGCAAAAACCCTTCCCCTATTATAACACCAAACCAGTGGTCCAACAGCCCACAGAGATTTATAAAAATATGCATGGTATCCATTTGACCCTTGGAAAAATTATAGTCAAGTTTTCTAACGAAAAGGTTATTATTTTTAGGATTTATTCCCATGCGTGAATAGTAGAGCACATCTATCATTGTGTAATGATATACAAGAACTTCAAGGGTTCTAAAGAATTGTTCATTTTCCTGTGTTCTATTTCATACAATCTGTGGGGCCTGACTTCAAAATTCCCTTTGCTGCAATGTCCTCTCCTCCCAGGGGTAGAAATGTGCCTGGCCAGAAGCAAAACACTTCACTGGATTGGGTGTTCTCTGCATTGGCCTGGTAAGATCTGAGTCGGAGAGTTGATGATGAGCAAATGGCACTTGAATTGATTGCTGTACATTCTCCCACAGCTTCTTGCTTGTCTTGGACTCCTCTTTCTCTGAATCTCTCCCTTCCATCTACTACAGATGTGGAAGACGCCTGCTTTGAGACATAAAGGAGCTGCTAAATCTATAGAATTAGCCTCAACCCCTATGTGGATCTTCCCATGTGGTCATGGAGATCCCATCCATAACCTTTCATGTGCATTCTCGTTCTCCCAGGGTTACAGGCATGGACACTTGTTGAGAAGATGATGATGGGAGTCAGGGTACAAGATAGAGATCAAAATGGAAATTAGAGCTGTCCTGATGGTCTAGTCTAAGCTGGTGAGCCAAGGGTCCCAAGCGGCCTTTGCCCCATCTGTAGATACATCAAAGTAACACTGATTGGTTGGAAGAGGGCAGTTACCAGCCATTTTAGTGTCATGTAAAGAAACTGGACTTTGGAATAACATACCTCAGAATTTGAATCCTGGCTCTCATGATGGCTAGTTATGCTTCCTTAGCAAAACTGTATTTTATAATCTGAGCCAGGTTTTCCTCAAAAAAAAAAAAGTAGGTATATAATATCCCTTCATGGGGTTTTGTGTGGATTAAAGAAGATTCTGTGACATAATGCACCTGGCATGCAGGCAACTGTCAAGGAAGGTTGGTTGTCCTTCCTCTCCCCTTTTCACTTCTCTGCTGAGGGTGCCATGATATATTTTTCTTGTCCCTGAAAATGCTGATTGGAAAAGAAAAGAAGACATGGGGAAAGAGCACAGGAAAAGCAGAAAAGGAAAAAAAGAGATGTTGAGCTAGTACTTATCTGAAAGCATGACTTCAAAAAGTTTGACTATCAAAGCAGCTGTTGTCCTTGAAGTAGTGTTTAAATAGAATTTTCTTTTCAACATAAAGTCTACCATAGACTTGTTTATTATTTATTTATTAGCTCCCCAATAATTTGAGCATTATTCACATTTTAAAAACCAAGATTGTCTCTCCTACATAATTACTATTGAAATAAACTCTCTTTTCTGCTAGCCAGATATGTCATTAATGGTCCTAACCAGAGTTCAGGAAAAGGATGACTGTAGCTCATAGTCAAAGGTTTAAGCCTTGCTCTGGTGGCACTGGAGCCCCATCCCAATAAGCCATCTCCTTGCCATCCTACTCAGGCTGCTTTAACAGAGAAGCAAGGCCAAAAAGGGGGAAACACTTGGAGAGATTGATGGGGAGCCAGAAAAGGAGGCTTAATCCATGGAGTTCTCGGCGCCAGTCATCACAGACAACCTCTAAATTACAGCCAAGAGAGAATACCAGTCTCAAGATGTCTGTCGGCTTCGCTTCTACAGACAGTGGTGTTTCAGAAACAAAGTCTAAGCTGACAGGAGGGGAATCCGCCTACAGTCCTTTGGTGCATTGTTGACGAATGAAGTTAGTTTGCTTGGTGAGGGCAAGAGGGGTGAGCTATGTAGACTGAAAAACAAAATGGAAAGTTAAGGACAGTTTAGCAGCTACAAAAATCATCCATATGCTAATGTAGATGCTCACTGACTTAGGCATCATTCTATTCCAGAAGTCCTAACCATCTGGAATGTTACACTTAGTTAAAACATTTCTGTGAACACTTCGGTTGTTTTAGTATGATCACACCACCACCAGCAGGCTCATCATACTTTAATTTTATCAAAAAAAAGCAAGACCTGTTGATTTACGTAACTTTTCATCCTGAGCCACAGTTGAGTCTCCCTGTAGGTTTTCTAACCCAGTGGTTAAAATGTACAGCTGGACATTGGAATCACCTGGGGATCCCACTCTCCCAAGCCATTCCCCTTGTTAATTATTAATACATCTGACTCTTTCGGGGCAAGACACAGGCATCAGGATTTGTTATTCAAGTTTCCCAGGTGAATCTCATGTGAAACTAAGTCTGCAAACCAGAGTCATAGTTTAAAGGTGGTGAGAGTGGATGGGGAAGTGAACAGACCTAACACAACCAGAAATAACTCAGGCAGCATTCTCGGTATTGATCACCCTTGCACTGGGCAAATTAGGGAGGCAATACAAAAGTTCTCTGCACCTTTTTGCATGTTTTATGAAGCATTTCATGTAAAGTCAGATTTGCTTAAGGTGAGTGTCAAGTTCTACAAGTCTAGTAGATCAGTCCAGAACTCCAATCTTTTAAAAAATGTTTACACTTATGTCCATGTTCTCTGTATCAGGCACAGTGCAAGTTGCTAAGGATGTGATAATGATGACGATGATGATGATGGAACATGGAAATATTATCAGCATTTCTTTGCTATGCATTAGATTTAAAGAGGTTCAATTGCCCAAGGTTACACAGCTAGTATATGTCAGGAGGGAGGCTTTAAGCCAGGGATTTGAAATCTCACTTGGCATGTAATGATGAATTAGGCAAATATGGGACTGTCCTACCTTTTAATAAGGGTTTATTATTCTATTTTGGCATCACCGGAACTAAACCAATGGTAGACCTGTGATAATTTATATAAAATAGTTGCTGAATTAGATATTTTTTCACCCTCTCAGCCTAGTATGAAAAACAGATTCACACATGACGATTATAACATAATGTATCAATGGATGCCCAAAATACTGTCAGAGCAGAAATAAAGGGGCAGTTAATTCTGCTTAAGTGGAGAGGATGGTGTCAGAGGATGCTTACAAATAGGAGGGTATCTTTTGGAAGGCTTTAAAGACTGAGTAGGATTCTGCCAGATACAGAAGGAGGAAGCATGCTGAATGGAAAGAACAGAAAGACCAAATACACAAGAAAGAAAGTGTGAGGCCCACTGGAGAAGTGATCAGCCTGTATCAGTGGTGCTCAAAACTAAGTGTGCGTTGGAATCGCCTGGAGTCTTGTTACAAACACAGGTTGCTGGGCCAAATCTCTGAGGCTTCAGATTTAGTAGGGCTGTGTGAGACTGGGAGTTTGCATTTCTAGTGAATTCTCAGGTGCGGCTGATGCCTCTTGTCCAGTGACCCACTTTGTTAGGAGCCTCTGGTGTATATGAGAGCATCATCTGGAAAGCCCCATAGCTTCTATGTCCATGAGAAGCATGCCAAGGTCGGTAAGACTTGCATCAAAAGCAAATTCCCCGAGGAGATGAGGATCTTCTTTTCCTGCAAGGAGTGGAGGTTAAATTTTACTGTTGGTTTTGGGAGCAATTCATACGGAAGCTGTCCAGTGGGTGGAAACGGAAAAACCACAACTTGGGACGGACACAAGGGAAGCTGGGATTTGATCGCATTTCTGCCCCGTCAGTGCCCCTATTCACAGGCTGGTGCAGGCCCGAGGCTAAGGAGCTGAAACACACTAGCTCTTTGTTGTACCAGTGAGTGTTTGTGGCACTTTTTGCAGGGAAGATGACATTTTTCACAGTTCTTTCTCCATTTTTGGTCTGGTGGCTGCTGACCACAGGTGAGTTTCTGTGTTAATCACCGAAGTGATCTGTTGACTGTCAGTGCCCAACCATGAGGGATGAGAGGATGGGTCAAGAATGTTTTTGTACAGAGAATAAAGAGGGTAGAAAAAATGTCAGGCTAAGTTGGGTAAGGGCCGGGACAGATGACAGCCTTGTAAAATTCTTTTTTTCCCCTTCTTCTAATTCAATTACCATGCTTTGTATCTCTCATTTTCCAAGATAGAAAAACCTAGGATGCATCTGCCATTGCTCTCCAAACCCTTTAAATAGGATAAGCAGCTTGGAAAGGTCAGCCTCCAAGGATGCTGTCTGTTTCTCTCTGTCCACCTCACACACCTAGGACAGACTAAGCCAGATCTGGAGGTCATATTTGTCCATCAGTTGAGGAGCACGTGGCAGCTAGCTCCAATACCCCCTGTCCTCACCAGGTTGTGTTGTCAGCTGACAGCCGTCAGCTGTGGATGTTACATTCCTTACAGGGGGCCCCTCTAAGCCCCACTGTAACTGCCAGGAGTGACAGAGGAGAGTGGGAATTGCCTACCAGAGACGGGGAAACGAAACAAAATCCTGGAGTTTGAATTCAGTGTTCCAGCTTTGTTATCTTCATAATGCAGTTCCTCATGACTCCATTGCAATCCTCTGGAATACTTTTAGAAACCCACTTAGTAGTTCGCAGAATTGCTTGGCCAATATGGACCTGGAGACAGTTGCATTTCAAGGTTTTAATTTTCCTGCTGTTCAGCAGGAAGCAGGGAGACAGAATCATCACCTGAAAGGCAAATATTCCCTAACACAGGGTGAGCCGGTGCTGGGGGTTGCACTGGAGGCCTGTGCTCCATTTCTTTGGAGGGTGAAATCTTTATTATCAGTATTATGGATGAAACTCTGGCTTCCTTTCCATAG
The DNA here is from genome assembly GCA_963573385.1 of Cacajao melanocephalus. Classification (NCBI taxonomy): domain Eukaryota; kingdom Metazoa; phylum Chordata; class Mammalia; order Primates; family Pitheciidae; genus Cacajao; species Cacajao melanocephalus. The sequence goes on from CAUYLG010068007.1 coordinate 25,005, forward strand.
ATTAAGTATTTTTGTCATCATGTCCATTATCCCTCACAAGAACCCAATTAGCAGAGATTGCCTCAACAGAGGAGGCTGATTAAATTCACAGATTTATTGCAATACCACTTTGGGAGCTGCGGAAAATAAGTTTCACTGCTAAGCTACCTTCATTAAAAAAGAAAAAAAATCAAGCTGTGAGTCTGTACCTTGAGTTATCCATCTGTAACAGATCATAAAATACCCATAACCTTGCATTCAGCTTCTCTTTCCCAGAGAAGCTCAAAATGCTTCTTCCAGGCTCATAGTACCTCCCCAGGGGGAAGGCGAGGGATTCTATGTTCATGGGACACAAGGGGAAAGTCTGACCCAGCAGTAAGGTAGAGAAGACAGAGGTCTGCTGCCTATTGCCTAAAGAAAAAGTCAAGCTTTTAAAGAATTAGAGTTAGTTTTATTCAGAAGTCTTATGAGGACTATAGACTGAGCCTGGGTATTAATTCAGTTCATAATAGGACAGTATTTCAATTCATAGTTTACATATAGGTGGTAAATATTCACTATGTGCAAAATTATGGCAAGGTTTGGTCGTGAGAGGATATCTGGGTATAGATTACAGAAGTATCATTAGTAACTTGGCTGGACATTATCTTGAGTGTTAAAAAAAAAAAAAAAGGCAAAGACTAGGGCCCTTTACTTCTTAAAGAGTACAGTGACTTAGGCAAAAGACGCTGCGGGTGTGTGTGCTCTATCCTGCTTTGTCTTCAGAGCATCCCTCCAGAGAGCTGCATGTTGTCAGAGTCAAGGACTTTGTGAAATTACGCTAGAAAGCAGAATGAGCAAACATGCATTCTTACACTTGCTATTTTGACTCACACCTGGATACACGTCAAAAAAGAAGACTTTTCCTTTGCAAAGTTTGCAACCAACTTGGGCAGGGAGTCTTTGTTTTAGTTGGGTCCCAGAAAAGCTGCTGTTAAGTAGCAGTGATATAAATGTAATCTGATTCTCCATAGAAATGAGGACTGTACTGACGCTGCAATCAATCTTGTCCCCAGATCTCATGCCCCAAAATTACAAGGTTTAAATTTTCCTGCTGTTCAGCAGGAAGCAGGGAGACAGAATCATCACCCGAAAGGCAAATATTCCCTAATACAGGGTGAGCCGGTGCTGGGGGTTGCACTGGAGGCCTGTGCTCCATTTCTTTGGAGGGTGTACCACTTTCAAACTCCTAATTTTCTATTCAAGACGGCCCCTTTCCCCCAAAGTCTTAAGTTCTGTTTCTTTAAAGCAGCATTTCCCAAACTGTTTTCAGCAGAACCTTAACCACCCAGGGTGCTCTGGAGGGAAAAAAATAAAAATTAATGGAGGTAAATTTTGTAGAGTGCTGTATGTTCTATACCTCTTGGCTCAAGATCCTTACCAGCATATTAAAGACAAGAGCTAACTCTCAATGAAAATCTACCTGAGCCAAACACTGAGTACTTTTTATATGTTTCATGTCATGAAATCTTCAAAAAAGAATACTCTCAGAAAGATAAAGTGAAATTTATCCCATTTTACACATGTGGAAATTGAGGTTTGGCGTGGTTAATTGAGTTGTCCAGTTAAAGGTAAAAAGGCAAAAGGTGGAGCCAGATTGGAAATTTATTCTCATTCCCAATCTGTGCTCTTAATCGCTAAGCTTTATCTTCTTCCAATTAACTATACAGACACATTCTTATATTGCTGTTAATGTCTTTTTCATTACTGCTTCTTTACACAAATGAGTCCATTCCTATCTGTAGCAGTTAGTCATCTTTTGTTTATCTTTTAATTTTTTTTCATGTCATTACATGGGTCAGCTCACTATCATTTTAGGTGGTATCTTCCCTTAACATCAAGCTTTTCCATTCCCATTTTATTTGGCCCTCCTGTAACTGCTTCAAACATGCTTTAGTAGATTTTCATCTGTATCTTTGACAGTTTATGGATAAACAAAGATGTAAGGAAGACAGGATGTGACTGAGTTTATTTATCCTGCCTTTGGCAAAGGAGGCTTTGTTCAGTAAATGAAAGTCAGTAAAAAGTAAAAGTAGGATAAAAAGTGATTCCAAGGGTATACAGCCAGCTCTCATGTTATGTAGGGTATGGATTTCATCCACAATTGAGGTCTTTGTAATTTGTAGATAAGTCATTTTATTGGAAGTGAGAAGTAGGATAAGGAGAGGCAGAGAGAGAGTGGTTTTGTACCCTTCAGTTTTATCCAAAAGTAATTGTTCACTAAACTTGGGAACCGTGTTGACCACTAACGACCTTATCAAAGCATATACTTGCTCAGGAAATGGGCTTTTTGAGGGTGGAGAAGAGAAGAATGTGAGTTACTAGCGATGGTCCTGTCTCAGCAGGGGCAGGGCCAAAAGGAAAAGGTACTAGAAGTGCTAGCCGTGGTTCCATTAGATAGCACATGGTTCCTAATCTCCTCTGCCATGCTTGACCCTAATTAAATCAGCTTCCTTCTACAGCTCTGTGTTCTCAGAGAGCCCACATATGATAAGACTGCTCTTTCACCCCTTGATCAGTCAGGACTAATTTAATGAGCATCTACACTGTCCTCAGCATCTCCTTTATACGCAGGCCAAATGCCCTGTGTGGCTTGCATTGAGTTTGAAGAAGGGTTTTGTGGCTGAGACCGTACTTACTGCTCTCTAGGTGACTGATCTTCCAACGTCCTGATGGTCTTGCCGGGTGGAGCCTGTTATGAATTGTGCTTTAGGAAACAGTCCACTGAGTCTGAGAGAAGAGAAGTAACCTGAAGGACACTCAGCTAGTAGAGCATAGGCGGGGACAGTGACCTCACTCCTTTAATTCTGATGCCTACACCTTTTATGACTTTCACATATCCCTGTCTCCCACATTACACCAGACGTGAGGTGGGAACTCCTCCACTGCCATCCCATTCTTCCTGCAGGGCATTCTGTTTTGGAAATGTAAAAAAGAAAGAAAAACATTTGACTCATGTATTAAGAGCAAATGTTCTTTCTAACTAGGTAAGTGGGACCTCCAGTGCTGCTAGGAAAAAAATGAATCAATCAGGAGATCATTAATTTTGGAGGAAACACTAATTATAGAAATATAAATTCTTCTGGGTAAAATTGGCAAGAACACCAGTGTTGCCTGCAGCCCAAACAGACCTTCTCTAGTTTTAGGCTGTGATTGAGATATTAGAATTCTTTTTTTTTTTTTCTCTAGCTTTGCAAAAGGTACTTGGAACTGGTCTGAAATGTCATTTAATTCTCTCAATGCATACAATAAGCCACCTTTTAAAACATAGGTAATCTCATAGTTAGGAAAATACCCATAAAGGACTAGATGAGGGATGGGGACAACTGTATCACCATTTTTTTTTTTTTTTTTTTTTTCTGAGACAGGATCTTACTCTGTCACCCAGGCTGGAGTGCAGTGGCACAAGCATGGCTCACTACAGCCTCTAGCTCCTGGGCTCAAGCAGTCCTCCCACTGCAGCCTCCTGAGTAACTGGGATGACAGGTGCGCACTACCATTTCCAGCTAATTTTTGACACAGGGTTTTGCCATGTTACCCAGGCTGGTCTCAAACTCCTGAGCTCAAGTTACACCCACCTCAGCCTCCCAGAGTGCTGGGACTACAGGCGCTGAACCACTGCACCTGGACTGTACCACTTTCTTAAATTAAACACTTTAAAAATTAAGCAGAAGCTCTTAAGCAACAAAAAGAAATGAGCTATTGAGCCACACAAAGACACAGAAGAAAGTTCAATGCATATTGCTATGTGAAAGACATCCATCTGAAAAGGCTACGTACTGTATGACTCTCAACTACCTCACATTCTGAAAAAGGCAAAACTGGAGACAGTAAAATGATCAGTGGTTCCCTGGAGGGTGGGAGAAAGGGATGAACAGGAGGAGCACAAGAGATTTTTAGGGCAGTGATTGTAGTATAATGGAGGATACAGGTTATCATACATTTGACAAAACCCATAGAATGTAGAAGCGAAGAGTAAAGCCTAATATCAACTGTGAACTTTAGTTAATAACATATGTATGACTGTTGGCTCATCGATTGAAACAAATGTATGGAAACAGAGATGGAAGGAGTGAAAGAGTGGATGGGAACCCTCTGCACTTTCCCCTCAATTTTTCTCTAAACCTATAACTGCTCAAATAATAAGATTCTTAATTTAAAAAAATTAAAGCAGAAGAGAAGCACATTATTTCTCAACATCATAGCTTCTCTGTAGATGATGGTCTCCTTGCTGAGGGGGAAAGATTCTCTCAACACATTATAACAACTCATTGCTCTGATTGTGACAACCAAGGAATATACGAAAGGCCAACTTAAACATCTCAGTGGGCTAGAAAGACAAAGTAGACTTTGTGTCACAATAGAATTCATCCCTTGGAACGTGAAGATGGCAGGAGATAAAACAATACTCTTTATCACCGGCAGATTAACCGGCAAGGACATGTTCTTTCTGTTTATCCTATAGGCTCCAAAGGACAATGAGCCTTTTGTCTCTACACCTGTTGCAGGGAAGGAGCCCAGGACAGAGGTGTGGTGGGGTTTATGTGAGGCCACGCAGTTCAGGTTTCTTACCTGCGTCTCTGATGGTACACCCTGTTTCATAACGAAACTTGAAGACTGAGTCCTCAGCGTTCGAAGGGAAAGGAGCAGGTCCAGGTGCTACTTGAGAAGGTGAACAAATACAAATCCTTGTTGGAGAGAAATATAGCAAAGTTGTGGCATGTTTTGGCTTTCAGCCAGACATGAGTTTCTTGGGAGTCTTGCTCTTTCCTTATCCTCAGCTTCTCACTCAGCACACAGAAAAGGCTGGACAGAGGCTTGCTGAATGAATGAACCTCAAGGACTTTGCTGTAAGAAAAAGAGCACAGAAAGGTTATTTGTTAAAATCAACACCGGATTTATCCAGCTGTTTCGCTAGAGTTTCCAGATACCCATTTTTTCAGTGGGACTGTGTGCATTGATGGCTTCCTTCATTCTCAACCCTTGCTTGTAATGGGATCTGTTGGTTTTGACTGGCTTATTTAGGAACAAACCCCCTAATTTTCTTTGGGGCAACCAGCCTTTCCCCTATTTTTAGTATGAGAAGTCAGAACCTAATAATTCCTTTCAAAACTTCCTTTTTTTCCCTGGAGAGCTGCTGGATTTGCATCTGTTCAGCCATATCATCCCAAGGAGATGGTCTGTGGCCTCAGCTCAGCCACTCAGAGCACTGTTTCCTTTTGCTCTCAGTAGGATCAGAGAAGGACACATAACTCAAGTTGGACCCATGAGAATTCCACCTGAGATTTTGCTGGAATGATGTGAAGTGTTCTTTTTCAGCTGGGATTAATAAATTGGTAAAATACGGGCCTAGAGTTCTGAAACCGGCCAAGTCTAAAGTCAGCACATTTCCTGGGCCCTTGAACAACATGAGCCACTAAATTCCTAGGATTTCAATTACCTTATAACAAATTATAATTGACCGATATGTCCATTTATTCTCCCTTATATTGAAATTCTGAGTTTCCACTGTTCTTTTACCTGCTGATGTCCTTCAGATTAGAATTTAGCAGGAAAATTCTAACTGGGAGATGGTCTGTCAAGAGCCTCAACCACTTTCTGGTCTAATCACACCTCCAAATGGACAAAGAGAACATCTGAAGTGGAGAGCCCTAGAAATACCACTTCCAAATTCCAATGAAAGGCAGAATTCTTTGCTAAACATCTCACTACACCATGAATTCAAAAACATTTTGTGGCTTAGACAGAGTTGGCATGGGGTAGAGTCCTGCTGAACAGATTGAGACATCAGAGAATAGGTCCTTGGGCCATGCCTGGCACATGCTCCAAGGACATGGCCCGATGCCATGGCTCCCCCTCAGTCTCAATGCTCCATTAACACCTGGAGTGAAACTCAGGAGCTAGGGCAGCTTGCACTGGAGAAATAACCTCAGCATTCATGGATGGGTTTGAAAGATGAAGAGCAATGTTCTGCATCTCTTGACCCCACTCTAGCCATTAAATCTAGTAAGAACTAACACCTATTATGTGTCAGTGGACCAAGCAAGGTACTGAGTACTTTTCTGGCCTCAGCCCCTCTAACCCCCATCACAACCCTGTGTAGTAGGTCAAATGGGGCCTAGAAAACTTACAGAGATTGCCCTGGATCACTCAGCAGGGCTCAGACCAAGTAGCAGGACCCATGTGCTCAATCACAATATTGACTGTTCTTTGTAGCAAAGAATAAAAACAGTGCCTGGATCATGGCTTTAGAATTGTGAAAATTAATGTTACAACTGGGAAGAAGCCTCAACATCACTATGCATGATGGGAAAGCTGAGAGACAGGGAATGACAAGACTTCCCCAACGTCACACAGCAAGTTAAAGTACTAGGTGATGAAATCTGGTCCTGGTCCCCCAATTCTTCCTCTGCACACACCCTGTTGTTTTAGGATATATGCACACTACACCATATACCCAGTTATTCAACAGGCATTCCCAGTATAGATGCACAGGTATTAAAGTTCTAAAATATTTCCAGACCAGTTAGCAAACTGCACTGTCCTGAGACTATCTCCCTCTCCCCTCAGGATTCCTGACTTCTCCACAATTTATCAATTAAAGGGTAATGTTTAGCTGGGGGCCCCCAGGACCCTGCTCCTTCCTGATGGCCAGCATCCACTCTGAGTAGTCAACACTTCTGCTGTTTCAGTTAAGTATTTTTAATATGAGTCCTTCATTAGTACAAAAGCCAGCACAGATTATGGGAATGTCATGGGTGAATTGCAGGCCACATCTCAGTCATTAACATTGTTATCTCAAATATGAGAGGTAGACAAAGGCTGATCATGCTCACTGTGCCCAAGACAACAGGGGAAGGCCAGAGTGGGAAAAGTTCATCTCTGGCATTCAGGGACTCTGGAGGCCTTTCCACCCTTTTCCAGGCAGCATTCAAGGGTGTTAGGTTAAAAGATGCCCTCCCTGCAGAGAGGAAAAGTTCAGGGTGTCTGAATTGTCTGTGGGAGGCAAGATAGGTCTTATCTCTCTCACCTTCCTTGTTTCTTTCTGGATGGCAGAACCATCCCTCAAGTCACGGGAGCTGAACTGACAAGTGGGAATACAAGGACAGGAAAGCTTGCAAGCCACAGGGACATGCAGGGCAAGGTTTCTTTCAAAGTCAGTGGGAAGTAGAAACACATATCAGCTCTGCCAGTGACTAGAGACCAAAAAGGACCAGCTGCAGAGATGGAGAAATGAATTGCTTGTGGAAGAGACGCCCTAATGCATAAACTGCCCACTGTGAGTCAAGTGTGCCCTGATAGTCTGAAACCAACCAGAGCCTAATGGTTTGCCTTCATAAGATGACAGTATAAAGGTCAGTTTTCACACGGCTATTAAGAACTATCTGAAACTGGGTAATTTATGAAGAAAGAAGTTTTATTTTATTTTTTTTATTTTACTTTAGGTTCTGGGGTACATGTGCAGGTCATGCAGGGTTGTTGCATAGGTGCATACATAACCAGGTGGTTTGCTGCCTCTATTCCCTCTTCATGTATATCCAGCATTTCTTCTCATTTATCCCTCCCCACCCTCCCCACCCCCTGCTGTTCCTCCCCTAGCCGCCCCCCCCACCACTGCCCCCAATGGGTGAAGAAAGAGGTTTAATTGACTCACAGTACTGCAGGCTTAACAGGAAGCACGACTGGGAGGTCTTAGGAAACTTAGAATCATGGCTGAGGGCAAAGGGGAAGGAAATGCATCTTACCATCTTACCATAGTGGCAGGAGAGAGAGTGAAGAGGGAAGTGTCACATACTTTTAAACCATCAGATCTTGTGGGAACTCACTATCATGAGAACAGTGAAGGGGAAATCCACCCCCATGATCCAATCACCTCCCACCAGATCCCTCCCCAAACGCTGAGAATTACAATTCAACATGAGATTGGGGTAGAGGCACAGAGCCAAACCGTATCAGACAGCTTGCAGAGGCCTGACTCAGGCCATTTCAGTATGTGTTCCCATTACACCATGCCTCACCAGGGGAGTCGAATTTACCATGTTTTATAGATCACCAATTAATCCTCAAATATGAACCAATATTTGTATACCAACCATCAACAATATTCTTTTATGAACCAGAAATCTATTTTCATGGTAGTCACACTTTCTTGTACAATGTTTAAAGCAAGAGATATTTAATGTGCAATTGTCAAATGCAAATATAGGAAAAGCCAGAAAACTCACCTACGTCATCTCCATCTGGTGATCTCCTTCTCATTCTCTGGATGTTAGCTTACCTTCTATTCCTTGTTCCAGCCCCACCTTCCAGACTAAGTGAGCACTCCCTCAGCACATCATGGCTTCTCTTTTATAGGTTTTATTACGTTTCTGATTATTTGGTTAATGCCTGCTTCTCCATCTAGTCCCGTAATACCCATGAGGGCTGAGACTCCACCACTTTTATTTATAGCCTCTGTGCCTAGCAGAGTGTTTTGTTTCAGAGTGATTATCTCCTGAGTAATCAGTGAACTCTGCAAGATTTTAGCATCAAGCCCTGGCTGTTTATGGAGTAGACCTCTTCACTATCATTAGAATATATGGAAAAGGCACTTGAAAAAGCATAAAGTCAACTATACATACACATCAAGTTCTTCTGCTTTACCAATTCACGGAATACTCTTTCCAGTTTGTCTTGTCTTCTCTTCCTATTTCTTAAGCGCATTCTCTCCTACACCATGATTTAAAACCTCTATTCTATGTTATAGAGAGACTAGTTATTGTTATAGGTATATAACTGATTTTTTCTCAGACTGGAGTCCTCACACCATTGGAGTCTGGCTTACCTTTCCTTCGGGTTCTGTGAGTTCCCTATGAGATTTGTAAAGAGATATAAGCATATATTGAATCATGCAGAAGGACATCCTAAAGTTGAACATAGCCACCTGATTTCAAAATGCATGACGGTTTTTAAACATAATGCAAATTCTCTCCTACTTCTCCGCTCAAAAGGTGGAGTCTAATTTTCCATCCCTTGAATGCAGGCAGGACCTCCTGATTTGCTTCTAATGAATAGAATGAGGCAGACATGGTGTTGCATAACTTCCAAGACCAGATTAGAAATAGTGATGGGGTTTCTACCTGGTTCTCCCAGGGAGCATGCACCTGGGAAGCCCTGAGCCACTATATAAGAAATCTATATTTCCTGAAGCAGCTGTGCTGCACAGACCATCAGGAAAGACTGCATAGAGACAGCCAGAGGAGCTCCAGCTGTCCAAATCTTCCCACCCCAGCTTCCAGGCATGTGAGTGATAAGGACTTTGAGGGGACTTCAGCTTCACCTGCCATCTGACCATTACCTAATGAAAGACCCCAAGCCAGAACCACCCAGCTAAGCCACTCCTGGATTCCTGACCCAATGAAACCATGAGAGAGAACAAATGATTATTGCTGTCTTAAGCCCCTGAGTATTGTGGTGTTACAAAGCAATGGATAATGTTACACAGCAATGGATAAGGTGATGTCTTTATTTGCATTTAGGTTTATGACTGCATTGGAACTACATTGTATTTATTACAGGATAATGAGAATAGAATCAAGGCAGACTTAATAAATGTATGTCAAGCGAGGGAAAAACTTTTCCAGTAGTTTAAATAGAAAAACGTGATAGGAAAATGCTTCATCACACCCAACTTAGTGTTTCAGATGGGCTTAACCCAAGTGAATTTTTTTTTTCTAAGTGAGCATCTTTATTTTTAAAATTGATACATGATATTTGTACATGTTTATGAGCTACAAGTGATATTTTGTTACAGGCATATAGTGTGTCATGATCAAATCAGGATATTTAGCAGTATCCATCAACTCAAGTAGTTACCACTTCTTTGCATTGGGAATATTTGAAGTCCTCTCTTCTAGATATTTTGAAATATACAATAGATTGTTATTAACTATAGTCACCCTACTCTGCTATTTAACATTAGGTCATATTTCTTGTATCTAACTGTATGTACCCATTAACCAGTCTCTCTTCATCCCTGCATCAGCCACACCCTTCCCAGCCTCTGGTATCTGTCAGGCTACTCTCTACCTTCAAAGGAATTTTTGCTCAGTCAAAACCATGCTCATGGCCAGGTGCAGTGGCTCACACCTGTAATCCCAGAACTTTGGGAGGCCTTACTGATTTGAGAATCAGTAAGGGGGGGCTCTTAAGAAAGGCACAGGTATCTGTAACACACTGGCATCTCATTAACCACTGTTAAATGAAGCACTATTCACCCTAGAGCATTCTTCATTAAGTGCCCACATATGAAGTAGTTCAATTGTACATTTTGGGCTTAGTGTATGTGCATTTAAGTTTCCCAGTTTAAGCCTTGTTTGAAATCCCTGTTAATGGCAATGGTTTTCTAAGAATGTTAGTACATAGAGCCCTACATTTTTGATTGACAGGCATTTATTCCTCCTGTTTACCAGTATGAACCAGAAGATACCTGTCTTTGCAGTGCCCCCAGCCTCCCTCCTTAAATTTTTGAGCAGGGCACTTAAATTATATTTTAAATCAGACTATTATAAATGTACCTTTCAAATCTGGTAAATGTTCATTCTTTCATTTTATATTGTGCTTCAACAAAAACATAAACATTGATTAATGCCTTATGTTAATATATTTAAATATATCATGTTGCTTTATGTGGATGGTTGATAGATGTAATAGTTTTCCTAACAGTAGATGCTGTGAAAAATATCTAAAAGTGGTTTGAATAAAACAAAAAAAGACAGTTGATTATCTATTACCATAATAGATAATCATCTATTATGCATCCCTAATCTAAAAATCAAAAATTTGAAATGCTCCAAAATCAAAAGCATTTTGAGCACCATCATGACACCACAAGTAGAAAATTCCACACCTGACCTCATGTGATGGGTCCCAGTGAAAATGAAGTCAAAGCTTTGTTTGATGCACAAAATTATTTAAAGTATTACATAAAATTACCTGCTGTATGTATAAAGCATGCATGAAATACAAATTCATACAAATATGAATTTATATATATACCTATATTCCAAAATCAAATCCCACAACACTTTTCTTCCCAAGAATTTTGGATAAGGGATACTCATCCTGTAATACCAATCATTTATTGCAATCTTGAAATACTTGCACAAATATGATGTTTAACATTTTATCTGTATTATTTCATTTAATCCACACAATTTACCCAATGACTTAACTAAAATCATCATTTTACAGAGACTTGGAAGGATGATCATTTGTCCAAAGTTAACACAACTGGAAATGAAGGAGATGAGATGGAACCCAGGTATGTCTTCCTTTATCAACTCAGTTTTCTAACTTCTTTAAATTCTCTCAATGTCCTTACTTTCTTGGTTTACCATATTTCCATAAAGCTAAGTTGTCATCAGTTTTAAGACAGTCCATTGTGTATGTGCTAATACAATAAGCACAGGCTGACAAACTATAACACTGAGCTTTATCACTAGAATTTTATTTCATATTGATCAAAAGTACTCTATTTAATAAACCACTCTAGTGATATATCTATATCTATATCTATATCTATATATATAGATATAGATATAAAACATTACTGCTGTGCACATGAAAAAAGAAAAGAAAAGCAGAGGAGTCTGGCTTTCTGAATCATTTTTTAATCAAGGTCACCAGTGTCTGTCTCTTCACAGCATCATTCTTCATGTTAACAAGAGCATTGATGATGTAGCATTTCTTAAAAGAGTGTTCTATTATTGGATCTAAAATTTTCTTCCAACCTGCTGTCATTCTTTCCACAGGTTTTGATATGTATGTGCAGGCAAAATCAACACTTCTCATTTAAATATACGAAACACACATCTTGGAGTCAATGAAAAATGATATTATTATGCTTACTGTAGACTATGTTAAAGAAAAAAAAAAAAGAACCATTCACAAATGTAAGGAGTGTTTTTACAATGTTTTGGTTATACTGGGCACCTAGATCTAATATCAGATTTTAGCCTGCTAGGAACCATTAGAATGCATTTATTTTCCTTTACTTACATTATCTCCATTTATTGAATGCTTATGATATATTGGTCTAGAGTCTTTGCATGTATTAACTCATTTAAACTCAAGGAAGAGGTACATTGTCCCATTGAAGAAAATAAGGTCAGAGAGTTTAGATAACATGTTCAAAGTTACATTGCTTTTTAAGTGGCAAAGCCACAATTTGACTTCAATCTCTTTAACACCAAACTCCTTTCTACTAACTACGTGACACTACAATCCACATTAACACACACATTGATAGTGTCAGAATTGGCAGCTGATATTAATGGTCTTTATTATATGCTATGTAATAAGTTATTTCTACTTCCCTTAGCCTTCCTTCTGCCTGCATGTGAGTATATAAAGTATTATGAACATGAATTTTTATTGACTCCTGTCCCCAAGGCCAAATATGAACAGTAACCCTCAGGGACTGATCTGGAGGTAATGGGTCAGTATTTCCTGCATCCTGGCAATGTATCACTTCCATGGCCATCTTTCTTTAAAGGTTTCTTTGAATTATCTATAAAAATGACCCTAGTCCTGGCTGTTTTATAGTATTCTTACAGGAGAGATAGGTCCTTGCACTCCTTTTTTAAACAAATGGTCAGAAAATTTCATTTTGGCAATCATTTTATAGGAAATTCATGTTGGTTTCTTTACATGTTTATGGGCTATAATATGAAAGGAAAATGTGCAGTTGTTTTATACTGCACCCAAAGCAAAAGATTTCATTACTTAGCTGCTGTGCAATATAGCCATACTTAGGTCATTATTTTGCTATTTAAAAGAAGAAAAATAATTTCAGAGGAACTCTGGCCTTTTATATTTACATTTTATCATCTGAAAGTCAATAGCACAAATATTAGCAATACTCCTAAACTTTTTGCCATGGAAGTAATGATTCTCTAGGAACTACTTTGAAAATCGAGTGAAACAGCTTTTATAATGTTAGCTCATGGATCTGGGAAACCTTTATTTAAAGACTCCTCACATGGTAGCTGTGAAAAGCATCTTTTAACAATTCAGTCCAGGCGTTTAGAAACGAAAATAGGATATCTGTCATTTCTAGAGTTTATCAACCAGACTTGATCGGAGAGATGTCAGCTTCATCTGTGAAGGCTTTGAGATACTGTGAACCAATGTCTAGCCAAATGGGATGCGTCATCTAAGAACATCTGCATCTTCTTTCTCCCATGTGCCCAAGTCTCAGTGTCTGTCACTACTATCTCCTTAGCTGCTCACAGAGAAAGTTATTCTTGATATTCCCCTCTTATTTGATCCCTATATCCAATCAGTCTTTGAGTTACTATTTCCACCTCCTCAATAACTCCCTAATCTGCCTACTTCTCTCCATCCTGACTGTCAGTACTTGGAGTCTCCACCATGGTTCACTTGAACAACTGACCCAGCTTCTACCTCATCTAACTGATGCTTCTGCCTCTGGTCCTGCTTTTTGCGAAGCAAAATATCTGATTACATCTAATTATATCACTCCCTGGCTTAAATTCTTCAATGACTTCCTGCAGCTCTCAAAATAACACCCCAAGACTATCATACCTCATTCAAGGCTCCTAATGATGAGGCCCCTTTCAAATTCCCAAGCCCCATTTCTCTCCCTTCTCACTCCCCTGTTTCCCATGCTTCAGTCGAATGGAGCAACTTTTAGCAACTCAAATATTCTACCTGCAGGTTCTTACATATGGGGTTTCCCTGCCTAAAATATCGGTCTGTTTGAAGTTAAAGGTTAGATTTTACAGCCCCTTAAGATGACTTCCGCCATGCCCAGGCTGGTTTCATGCCCCCGTGCCCTGTGCTCTTACTTCTTTATGAGTATCCTATCACTTCATGGATTCTCTTATAATTACCCACTTTTGTGCCTCTTCTACCAGCTATAAATTTCTTAAGAGAAGAAGCAGTCTCTTACTCACTGTCATATGACAGGGCAGTGATTTCCATACAATGTACAGCACTAATGGTACAGAGAATGATTTCACAGAAGCTCTCTTTAAAGCTTTTTAAAATTGTCCTACTTTTAAAGACACATACTTTCTTTATAACAAGTGGTATTTTTTCCTCAAGAACCTCAGATGCACAGAATTGGATTAACTACAATACATGTTCCATGACACAGCCATTATTGGTCTTTGCATGACTCACTTGTAGTTATTTTGCTAGTTATTTTATACCATAATCAGCACCCCTAAAGTCACCAGGCAAGACAAAAACTAAGCTCATCACAGTAGTGGACATCTATTCATCTACCGATACCACACCTGTTCTGTTCTTTTGTATCCCTCTACCTGACCCTGTGTGCCGTGCTCACCATTATCTTATCTTCGTTTTAAATTGTTAATTGCATCTATATTTACCTCTAAGCTTTTTTTCCTTATGTTTGTTTTACACTTTGTAAAAAGGGTATCATGCTTACACACTATTTAGGAACTTTTTTCACTTAATATATTGCTGATAGTATCCATATTGATGTTGCTGCAGGTCATTTGGTTTAACTGCCATATTTCATTCCATTTATGAATATACTACAGTTTATGCATCCACTCGCCCATTGATGGGCACCTGGATTGTTGCCAGACTTTTGTCATTGTGAGCAGTAGTGCTCTGAATACTTGTGTGCATGTCTCCTGAGAGCAGGCAAGATTTTCATTGGGGTAGAACTGCTGGGTCAGTGAGTATGGAATAATGGATAATGGATATGGAGAAGGGATAATGGGCATGGATACTGCCAAACTTGAATTCAGTGGGATGGCACCAATTTATACTCCTACGAATGACGAACATGAAATCCTGTGGTTCTCCATCCTTTCCAATACACGGCATTGTCAGCCTTTTACATTTGCGTCCCTCAAGTATCTATAAAATGGTATCTCATCTGATCTTGATTTTATTTTCCTGATCACTAATAATACTGAAAATTTCTTCATGCATCTATTGCACACATGTGTTGATCTCTTCTGTGAAGTGCCTATTGCTGTTTTGTGCCCATTTTTCTTGTGGCTTGTTTGTGCTACTCTTACTGATTTTTAGTCACTTTAACATATTTTGATACTAATTATTTGTAGATTGTGTGTACCTATTGGAGATTATCTTATTGCAGTCTGTAATTTACCTTTCAGTATCTTTAAGTTGTCCTAATGAATAAAAGTTCTTACTCTACACATTTATCAGTGTTTTCTTCTACAGTTAACTGTTCTTTTTACCTCCCTAAAGAAATATTTCGCAACTAGTATTGGTTTTCTTTTTATAAGAGTAATATAACATTTGCTTTAAAACTACATTTGAGTAAAAAGACATTTTAAAGAAAAGCTAAATTGCTACAAATTATACACAGTATATAGCACAATTCATAATAGTGATATGTAAATGACTGAAGTTTGGGAGATACTAATCATGTCTTCATATATAGTATAAATTTATATTGAATAAATGAGTTCAGTTATTCATGCAATAGTTCAATTAACCTATATTTCAAATGATTCTCTCAGAGTTTCTGTGTTTGGGACCTCAGCTGGATCCTCTAGAAATGTTTGCTAACCCTATTTGAAGACACTCATCTAAGAGGGGTGTGTGTGTGTGTGTGTGAACTGTGCGTATGTATAGAAGACACAAAATAATAGAGAAGCAAAGAGTCTATGAGATCTAGGTAAAAGCTTAAGGATGCTCATTTTATGCTACATATGCTAAAACCAAACCTAGGCTTGTCCAAGTTCAGAAACAGGTTTCACCAGAGTGGGATTAGAGTATTGCTTAGTCATTGGCTCCCAGCTCCTCCCTTGGTGAACTTCAGTCATAAGGATATGCATCTTAGAGTGAGCAGTAAGTCTTTGCATTTATCAGCACTGAAGGCTTAGTTTGCATGTTTTTTTCTCTTTCCAAATCAAAAAATATGCAATTCCTAATCCTTTGCATTAAATTCCATACCTCACATATGACATTCATCAATACCTAAGTAGACTTTTACATAATATGGCAGTGAGTGAAGTTACCCAGCTCCTTAACTCATGAAGTAGGTTCTGGTGGAGGTTTCTGTATTTGAGCTGCTTTTGAACTAGAACCTACTGCTATCCACACTTCCTTAAGGTGCTAGGCACATCATAGGCATTCAGCCAGAACTTGCTGGAATGAACTAAAATAATCTGTGGAAACAGGCAAACTAATAAGAACATTCACCCTCCAAGTTGTTTAAACAGATGGCTTGTTTTTGAAAGACAAAAAAAATGTGTAAAAGAAACTAAAAAATAGGATTGATCTCAGTTGATCCTCATGGCGCTAGGGAAACGATGTTTTTGGCAGGCTGTCATGTGATTAGATTGAGCCACTTTCCCCCCTTTTTCTAAGATTATATTTTGAGGACATCTTGGTACTGGCATTTCTTTACTGACTCATTTGAAAGAGACTTATACATATATTGTAAACATGTCTGGAGATAAAGAAAGAAATAGAATTAAATGCTTCTCTATCTTAAAAGCTCTCCATGACCTCAAGTCCACCCCAAATGGACCTACCCATCTCTGTTTCTTTTTCTCTTATGCAGGTGCAAGGCGGGACACAGAAACATGGTCATTTGGATGTAAAATTGTAATGTTAAATGATCTTTTTGATCTACTTTTTCCTAAAACATGGAAATAGCCAACCTCTCTGAGGCTCACCTTGTGACTTACCCACCGTATACCCATGGCTCCTACCCTCTTCCTATGAGGGCAAATGTAAGACCCAAGGCAGAGGCAACAGGAAGTTGGGTCTGATGAATGCAGTAAGGACATCTGTTTTTTTTTCCTCACTTTGATAATACGTTCAATATGAAAGTTCAACAATGTATTTTTTAATTTTAAAATTTATCACATTTTATGGCTGGATGCAGTGGCTCATGCCTGTAATCCTAGCACTTTGGGAGGCCAAGATTGGAGGATTGCTTGAGCCCAGGAGTTTGAGACCAACCTGGGCAACATGGTAAAACCCTGTCTCTACAAAAAAAAAAAAAAAATTACAAAATTTAGCCAGGTGTGGTGGTGCACACCTGTAGGCCTAGCTACTCAGGAGGCTGAGGTGGGAGGATCACCTGAGCTCAGAGAGGTCAAGGCTGCAGTGAGCCATGATTGTACCACTGCATTCCAGCCTGGGTAGCAGAGTGAGACCCTGTCTAAAAAAAAAAAAAAAAGGCATTTTATAGAAGTCTATATGCTCACATCCATGTAGTATACAGGCTACGGTTACATACATCTTGTGTACCCATCATCCAGCTCAGGTAATAAAACCTTTCCAGTCCTACTGCAACTGCCCATATTAGTCTTCCTCTCCTCTTATTTATTTCTTAAAAAATATTTATTTGAGTGATTATTATATTATTATGAGTCAAGTAATGTTCTGGGCACTGGAAAACAGTAAAATTAAAAATAAATCAGGCAAGAAGCCATAACTCATGGAGCTTTTATGAAAAAAAAACTATTATTCTGAATTTTGGGTTCCTCATTCTCTTTTTCTTTCTCACAGTTTTTCTATGCATATGAGAATTTCTAAACAATTTATGTACATTTACCATTATACTGTAGGTGTTCTAAATTTTGTGTCTTTCACTTATATTTTTGTGCATGAAGTTCGAGTTTATTTATGTTCAGTTTTCATGTTCTGTTATGTAAATATTTCACAGTTTATTCATTTTCCTGTTTATGGATATTTGGATTATCTTTAGTTTCACTATTGCAAACAATACTCCTATGAAATGGTATCACCCATTTGAATACAGGTAGCTCTTAACCAACACAGAAATCAGGGGCCACCCAAAGTATAGTAAAAAATCCAGGCATAACTTTTGATTTCCCTAAAATTTCATTCCTAATAGCCTACAGCGGGCCAGAAGGAGTCTTACCAGTATCATAAACAGTCAATTAACATATAAATACATTAGTATCTACATATATTTTATTCATTCAGGACAGACCTTTGTCTTAATTTTTGCAACATTTCTAGGCTACATGGTTTGTCCATGAGTTTTTTCAAATTGTTTCAAATCCCCAAAACAATTTCCAGTATATGTATTGAAGACATGTGCATGTAAGTGGACCCATGCAGTTTAAGCCCGTGTTGCTTGAGGATCAACTGTATACCACATGTTTCTCCATTCCGCTATTGATAGACACATGGGTTGTTCTTAGTTGTTACATATTATGAATAAAGCTGTTGTGAACATTAGTCTTTTAGTGGATACACATTTTCATATCTCTTTGTTAAATGCCTAGGAGTGAAATTGAAGTGTCATAAGGTAAATGCATGTTTAACTTTATAAAAAACTGCCAAAATGTTTTTCAAAAAAAAAAAAAAAGCTATAGCATTTTACACACCTAATTGCAATTTATGGGGGTCCCAGTTGTTCCACATCCTTGCCAGTACTTGTTATTATTAGTCATTTTAGTTCTAGCCATTCTAGTACTGTGAAATAGCATCTCGTTGTGGTTCATTCTGCATTTTCCAGAAGATTAGTAACATTGGGTATCTTTCTATGTGTTTATTAACTTTACATCTTCTTTCAAAAAGTGCCTTTTCAAGACTTTTGCCTGTTTTTTTTTAATTGAATTGTTTGTCATTTATTATTGAGTTTGGGAGTTCTGTATATATTCTGAATTATATATTCCAGATACAAGTCCCCTGGCATGGTTCTGTACTCAGAATATTTTCCTCCAGTCTGTGGCTTGTCTTTTGATTTTCCTAATAATATCCTTTGAAGAGTAGAAAGTTATTATTTTGATAAAGTCTAATTTATTTTTATCTTTTATGTTTAATCTAAGAAATCTTTGCCTACTCTAAAGTTAAAAAGGAATCTTGTATTCTACAAATATTATAGTTTTGGCTTTTATATTTAGATCTAAAATCCATTTTGAATTAATTTTGGTTTATGGCATGAGGAAAACATCAAAATTAAAATTTTAATACAAATGTCCAGTTGTTTCCACATCACTTATTATATTTTTAAAAAACACTTTACTTTCTCAATCTAATTACTTTAAAATATTTCCAAAAAATCAGTTGTGGGTATGTGGGTCTATTTCTGAATTTTCTTCTGTTTCATTGCTCTGTATGTCATTTTATTTCAAGACCACATTGTCATGATGAGCAGAGCTTTTTAATAAGCCTGAAAATTAGGTAATGTAAGTCTCCCAACTTTGTTGTTTTTGAGAATTGTTTTGACTATTCTTGGTCACTTGTATTTCTATATAAATTATAAAATCAACTTGTCAATTTCTTCAAAAACATTTCCTGGTATTTTGACGAGGATAGCACTAAATCTATAAACAAATTTAATACAACTGACAACTAAGCAATACTCAGTCTACCAATCTATGAACATGGTGTATCTCATTACTTATCTAAGTCTTTTTAAATTTCACTCAGCAATGCTTAATGGTTTTCAGTGTGGACATCTTGAATTTCTTTCATTTGGTTTCTTCCTAGATTCTGGAATTTTTGGTTTACCTTTAAGATAACCTTTTTATTTTGGAATAGTTTTAGATTTACAAAAAAAATGTGAGGCTAGCACAGAGAGTTCCCATATACTAAATAGGAATCAATATATAACCAGATTTCCCCATCATTAATATCTTATCTTAGTGTGGCACATTTGTCACAACTAATTAACCAAGATTGATAAAGTATTATAAAGTCTATACTTTATTCAGACTTCCTTAGTTTTTATCTATCATCCTTTTCCTGTTCCAGGATCTCATCCAAAGTACAGTATTACATTTAGTTCTTATATATTCTTAGGCTCCTCTTGGCTGTGATGATGTCAGTTTACTTTTTATTATCTTCATGATATTATAATTTTTCTCCAAAATAGTAGGGATACTGAATATCCATATGTAAAAGAGTGAAACTGAACCCTAACCTTATACAATACACAAAAATTAACATTAAATGTATCAGTGACCTAAATATAAAAGCTAAACCATAAAACTCTTAGGAAAAAACCATAGGACTAAATCTTCATGATCTTGGATTCAGCCATAGGTTCTTAGACACAATACAACAACAAAATACAAAGTATAAACTAGACTTCACCAAAATAAAAACGCTTTTGTAATTTCAAAGGCCATTACCAAGAAAATTAAAAGACAGCCTATAAAATATGATAGGCTATTTGTAAATCATATATTGATAAGGATCTAGCATTGAGAGTAAATAAAGAGCTCTTACAACTCAACAATAAAAACAAACCAATTTAAAAGTGCACATATGCCTTGAATAGACACTTTTCCAAAAAAAGATATACCAACCAAGAAATGACGAACAGGCACATGAAAAGATGTTTGACATCACTGAGCCTAAGGAAAATGTAAACCAAATACACAGTGAGAGCTACTTCATACCTACTATGATGGCTACAATCAAAAAATGGAAAATGAAAGTACTGGTGAGGATGTGGAGAAATTGAAACTCACATACATTTTTTGATATGAATGTAAAGTGGTGCAGACACGGGCAAAACAATTTGGCAGTTCTTCAAAATGTTAAACATAGAATTACCATGTGATCCAGCAATTCTTTTACTAGGTATATGCCTACAAGAATTGGAAAAGATAAAGAAGTACATGTACATGCATGTTCATAGCAGCACTATTCACAGTAGCCAAAAGGTGGAAACAACCCACATGTCCATCAACAGATAAATGGATAAGCCAACTGTGATAGATACATACAATGGAACATTATTCAGCCTTAAAAAAGAATGAAGTATTGATACATGCTACAATGTAGATGAACTGTGAAAATATTCTGCCACATGAAAAAAGCCAGACATGAAAGGTCACTTACTACATGATTCCATTTATAGGAAAACTCTATAGAGAAAGAACGTAAATTGTGGTTACCAAGGATCAGATTTGGGGAGTAGATAGTGACTGCTTCCCAGGCACAAGTTTTCATTTTGGAGTATGAAAATGTTTTGGAACTAGACAGAGGTGATGGTTGTACACCATGTTAATGTACTAAATGCCACTGAATTATATTCACTTTTAGATGACTAATTTTATGTTATATAAATTTCACCTCAATGAAAAAAAGAGAGACTTAAATAATGGTAGGGATGTTTGTCTGTTTGGTCACTGCTGTATCTCTGGCTACTTTAAGAGTACCTGGCATGCAGAAGGCTCTTGATAAATATCACTGAATGAATGCAATATAGCACATGTTTTTTAAGTTTAGGAATTGTATTACACAGCTGTAGCTAAAAAAAAAAAAAAAAAAAAAAAAAAAAAAGTCTAAATTTACCTCTACAAAAAATTTCTAAACCCAGACATGGGTTGTAGCGAAAATTCAGCAGCTGCAATTTCCCAGAAAGACAGAAAATATGCCCAGATGCTGGAAAACAACATTCTCCATCCCCTGCCATTCCTGCTTTCTTTTTCTTTTCTTTTCTTTTTTTTTTTTAATTTTTTATTTTATTTCCCCTGCTTACTTTTTCTGGAGAACTGAAATTGCAGACCATGGCTAACTAAAACTACTGACATTCCACTGTCTTCTTACCCAGTATACCCCAACAAGTATAAACTTTATTTGCTATATTTACTACAAACGAAACACTATGTGCTTGTGTTAACAGGCTGTCATAACAAAATACCATAGACTGAGTAGGTTAAACAACAGAAATTTATTTCTTACAGTTCTGGAAGCTGGGAAGTTCAAGATCAAGGTGTTGGCTGACTTGGTTTCCCAGGGAAGGCACTCTTCCTAACATGCAGATTACCCTAAAGAGATCCCCAGTCCTCAACCCTTCCCATTGTTTGAGGATACATACAATGGGAAGATCTCTTTAGGGTCTCTTTTTATAAGGCACTAATCTCATCATGAAATTCTCATCTTTATGATGTCATCTAAATCTAATTATCTCCGAAAGGCACTATCTCCAAATACCATCACACGTCAACAGATGAATCTGGGGAAAATGAGTTTCAGTCCATTGTGGAGTAGCAAAGCTGAGCGGTTATATAAGCTATTATGAGTACTGTGGATTAGTTTTGCCAAGAACTACATAAATAAAATAAGGAAGAATACAGAGCAAGGTAGTTATTCAAAATATGTAGAGATAAATACAGCAGGAGTCTTATTTAGCCTCCATTTTATTTTTAGCACTTACGATGTATTGGGCACTCAAAGCATGCCTAATACTTTTATTATTTTATTTTTTTATTATACTTTAAGTTCTGGAATACATATGCAGAATGTGCTGGTTTGTTACATAGGTATACATGTGTCATGGTGGGTTTGCTGCACCCATCAACCTGTCATCTACATTAGGTATTTCTCCTAATGCTATCCTTCCCCCTGCCCCTCAACCCTGGACAGGCCCCGGTGTGTGATGTTCCCCTCCCTCTGCCGCATGAGAACATGCGGTGTTTGGTTTTCTGTTCCTGTGTTAGTTTGCTGAGAATGATGGTTTCCAGCTTTGTCCATGTCCCGGCAAAGGACATGAACTCATCCTTTTTTATTGCTGCATAATATTCCATGGTATATTTGTGCCACATTTTCTTTATCCAGTCTAACATTGATGGACATTTTAGTTAGTTTCAGGTCTTTGCTATTGTGAATGGTAGTTCAATAAACATATGTGACATGTCTTTATAGCAGAATGATTTCTAATCATTTGAGTATATACCCAATAATGGGATTGCAGGGTCAAATGGTATTCCTAGTTCTAGATCACTGAGGAATTGTTACACTCTTCCACAATGGTTGAACTAATTTTCACTCCCACCAACAGTGTAAAAGCATTCCTATTTCTCCACAGCGACTCCAGCATCTGTTATTTCCTGACTTTCAAATGTTCCCCATTCTAACTCACGTGAGATGATATCTCTTGGGTTTTTTATTTGCATTTCTCTAATGACCAGTGATGAGCTTTTTTTCATATGTTTGTTGGCCACATAAATGTTTTGTTTTGATAAGTGTCTGTTCATATCCTTTACCCACTTTTTGATGGGGTTGTTTTTTACTTGTAAATTTAAGTTCCTTATAGATTCTGGATATTAGCCCTTTGTCATATGGATAGATTGCAAAAATTTTCTCCAATTCTGTAGGCTGCCTGTTCACTCTGATGATAGATTCTTTTGCTGTGCTGAAGCTCTTTAGTTTAATTAGAGATTGTTGGTCAAGTTTTGCTTTTGTTGCCATTGCTTTTGATGTTTTAGTCATGAAGTCTTTGCCTATGCCTGTGTACTGAATGGTACTGCCTAGGTTTTCTTCTGGGGCTTTTATGGTTTTAGGTTTTACATTTAAATCTTAAATCCATCTTGAATTGATTTTTGTATAAGGCATAAGGAAGGGGTCCAGTTTCTGTTTCCTGCATATGGCTAGTCAGTTTTCCCAACACCATCTATTAAATAGGGAATCCTTTCCCCATTTCTTGTTTTTGTCAGATTTGTCAAAGATTTGATTGTTGTAAATGTGTGGTGTTATTTTTGAGGCCTCTGTTCTGTTCCACTGGTCTGTATATCTGTTTTGGTACCAGTACCATGCTGTTTTGGTTACTGTAGCCTTGTAGTATAGTTTGAAGTCAGGTGGCATGATGCCTCTAGATTTGTTGTTTTTCCTTAGTATTTTCTTGGCTATATGGGCTCTTTTTTGGTTCCATATGAAGTTTAAGGTGGTTTTTCCCAGTTCTGTGAAGAAGATCAATGGTAGCTTGATGGCAATAGCATTGAATCTGTAAATTGCTTTGGGCAGTATGACCATTTTCAAAATATTGATTCTTCCTATCCATGAGTATGGAATGTTTTTCCATTTGTTTGTGTCCTCTCTTATTTCCTTGAGCAGTGGTTCATATTTCTCCTTGAAGAAGTCCTTCACATCTCTTGTCAGTTGTATTCCTAGGTATTTTATTCTCTTTGTAGCAATTACGAATGGGAGTTCACTCATGATTTGGCTCTCTATTATTGGTGTATAGGAGTGCTTGTGATTTTTGCACATTGATTTTTGTATCCTGAGACTTTACTGAAGTGCTTATCAGCTTAAGGAGTTTTTGGGCTGAGATGATGGGGTTTTCTATATATACAATCATGTCATCAGCTAACAGAGATCATTTGACTTCTTCTTTTATGATTTGAATACCTTTTATTTCTTTCTCTTGCCTGATTGCCCTGGCCAGAACTTCCAATACTACGTTGACTAGGAGTGCTGAGAGAGGGCATCCTTGTCTTGTGCCAGTTTTCAAAGGGACTGCTTCCAGCTTCTATCCATTCAATATGATATTGGCTCTGGGTTTGTCATAAATAGCGCTTGTTATTTTTGAGACACATTCCATCAATACCTAGTTTCCTGAGTGATTTTAGCATGAAAGGGTGTTGGATTGTATCGAAGGCCTTTGATGCATCTATTGAGATAATCATGTGGTTTTTGTCATTGATTCTGTTTATGTGATGGATTAGGTTCATTGATTGGCATATATTGAAACAGCCTTGCATCCCAGGATGAAGCCAACTTGGTCATGGTGGATAAGCTTTTTGATGTGCTGCTGGATTCAGTTTCTAGTATTTTATTGAGGATTTTCCCATTGATGTTCATCAGGAATATCGGTCTGAAATTTTCTTTTTTTGTTGTGTGTCTGCCAGGTTTTGGTATCAGGATGATGCTGGCCTCATAAATTGAGTTAGGGAGGAGGCCCTGTTTTTCTACTCTTAGGAATAGTTTCAGAAGGAATGGTACCAGCAACTTTTTGTATCTCTGGTGGAATTCAGCTGTTAATCCCTCTGGTCCTGGGCATTTTTCTGTTGGTAGGCTATTAATTACTGCCTCAAATTCAGAATTTGTTATTGGTCTATTCAGGGATTTGACTTCTTCCTGGTTTAGGCTTGGGTCGGAGTATGTGTCCAGGAATTTATCCATTTCTTCTAGATTTTCTAGTTTATTTGGTTAGAGTGGTTTATAGTATTCTTTGATGGTAGTTTGTATTTCTGTGGGATCAGTGGTGATATCCCCTTTATCATTATTTATCATGTCTATTTGATTCTTCTCTCTTTTCTTCTTTGTTGGTAACAACTTCTGGGTTCATTGATTTTTTTGAAGGGTTTTTCATGTCTCTATCTCCTTCAGTTCAGCTCTGATCTTAGTTATTTCTTGTCTTCTGCTAGCGTTTGAATTTGTTTGCTCTTGCTTCTCTAGTTCTTTTAATTGTGATGTTAGGGTGTCAATTTTAGATCGTCCCCACTTTATCCTGTAGGCACAAATTTCTCTCTAAACACTACTTTTGCTTTGTCCCAGAGATTCTGGTACATTGTGTCTTTATCCTCATTGGTTTCAAAGAACTTATTTATTAATGTCTTAATTTTGTTATTTACCCAGTAGTCATTCAGGAGCAGGTTGTTCAGTTTCCATGTAGTTGTGCAGTTTTGAGGATTTTCTTAATCCTGTGTTCTAATTTGGTTGCACTGTGGTCTGAGAGACTGTTATGATTTCCATCCCTTTACATTTGCTGAGGAGTGTTTTACTTCCACTGATGTAGTCAATTTTAGAATAAGTGAATAAGTGCTTCATGGTGCTGAGAAGAATGTGTATCGTGTTTAATTTGGGTGGAGAGTTGTGTAGATGTCTATTAGGTCTACTTGGTCCAAAGCAGAGTTCAAGTTCGGAATATCCTTGTTAATTTTCTGTCTCGTTGATCTGTCCAATATTGACAGTGGGGTGTTAAAGTCTCCCACTATTATTGTGTGGGAGTCTAAGTCTCTTTGTAGGTGTCTAAGAACTTGCTTTATGAATCTGGGTGCTCCTGTATTGGATGCATATATATTTGGAATAGCTCTTCTTGTTGCATTGATCTGTTTATCATTATGTAATACCCTTCTTTGTCTTCTTTGATGTTTGTTGGTTTAAAGTCTGTTTTATCAGAGACTAGAATTGCAACCCCTGCTTTTTTGTTTGTTTGTTTTTGTTTTCCATTTGCTTGGTAAATCTTCCTCCATCCCTTTATTTTGAGCCTCTGTGTGTCTTTGCATGTGAGATGGGTCTCCTGAATATAGCACACAAATGGTTCTTGACTCTTTATCCAATTTGCCAGTTGTGCCTTTTAACTGAGGCCGTTAGCCCGTTTATATTTAAGGTTAATATTGGTATGTGTGAATTTAATCCTATTATTATGATGCTAGCTGATTATTTTGCCCATTAGTTGATGCAGTTTCTTCATGGTGTCCATGGTCTTTACAATTTGCTTTGCTTTTGCAGTGGCTGGTACCAGCTTTTCCTTTCCTAATTCAGTGCTTCCCTTGGGAGCTGTTGTAAGGCAGGCCTAGTGGTGACAAAACTGTGCAGCATTTGCTTGTCTATAAAGGATTTTATTTCTCCTTCACTTATGAAGCTGGATATGAAATTCTGGGTTGAAAATTCTTTTCTTTAAGAATGTTGAATATTGGCCTCCACTCCCTTCTAACTTACAGAGTTTCTGCAGAGCTATCCGATGTTAGTCTGATGGGCTTTGCTTTGTGGGTAACCCAACCCTTCTCTCTGGCTGCCCTTAGCATTTTTTTCTTCATTTCAACCTTGGTGAATCTGATTATGTATCTTGGGTTGCTCTTCTCGAGGAGTATCTTTGTGGTGTTCTCTATATTCCCTGAATTTGAATGTTGTCCTGTCTTGCTAGGTTGGGGATGTTCTCCTGGGAAATATCCTTAAGTGTGTTTTCCAACTTGGTTCCATTTTCCCTCTCATTTTCAGGTACACCAATCAAACGTAGATTTGGTCTTTTCACAAAGTCCCATCTTTCTTGAAGGCTTCATTAATTCCTTGTCATTCTTTTTTCACTGATCTTGTCTTCACACTTTATTTCATTAAGTTGATCTACAGTCTCCGATATACTTTCTTCTACTTGATCGATTTGGCTATTGATACTTGTGTAGGCTCCACGAAGTTCTTGTGCTGTGTTTTTTAGCTCCATCAGGTCATTTATATTCTTCCCTAAACTGGTTATTCTAGTTAGCAATTCATCTAACCTTTTATCAAGGTTCTTAGCTTCCTTGCATTGAGTTAGAACACATTCCTTTAGCTAGGAGTAGTTTGTTATACCCACCTACTGAAGCCTACTTCTGTCAATTCATCACACACGTTCTTCATTCAGTTTTGTTCCCTTGCTGGTGAGGAGTTTTGGTCCTTTGGAGGAGAAGAGATGTTCTGGTTTTTGGAATTTTCAGCCTTTTGCACTGGTTTTTCCTTATCTTCGTGGATTTATCTATCTTTGGTCTTTGCTGTTGGTGACCTTTCGATGGAGTTTTTTCATGGTCATACTTTTCATTGATTTTGATGCTATTGCTTTCTGTTTGTTCATTTTCTTCTAACAGACCCCTCTGCTGCAGGTCTGCTAGAGTTTGCTGGGGGTCCACTCCAGACCCTGTTTTCCTGGGTATCAGCAGCAGAGGCTGCAGAACAGCAAAGATTGCTGCCTGTTCCTCTGGGAGCTTTGTCCCAGAGGGGCACCCACCAAATGCCAGCCAGAACTCTCCTGTATGAGGTGTCTGTCAACCCTTGCTGGGAGGTGTTTCCCTGTTAGGAGGCACAGGGGTCAGGGACCCACTTGAGGAGGCAGTCTATCCATTAGCAGAGTTCAAGTACTGTGCTGGGAGATCCACTGCTGTCTTCAGAGCTGGCAGACAGGAACGTTTAAATCTGCTGAAGCTGCACCCACAGCCACCCCTCTCCGGGGTGCTCTGTCACAGGAAGATAGGAGTTTTATCTATAAGCCCCTGAGTAGGGCTGCTGCCTTTCTTTCAGAGATGCCTTGCTCAGAGAGAAGGAATTAGAGAGGCAGTCTGACTATAGAGGCTTTAGGGTGCTGCAGTGGGCTCCTCCCAGTCCAAACTTCCTGGTAGCTTTGTTTACCCTGTTAGGTGAAAACCACCTACTCAAGCCTCAGTAATGGCGGGTGCCCCTCCCTGCACCAAGCTTGAGCGTCACAAGTCAACTTCAGACTGCTGTGCTGGCAGCGAGAATTTCAAGCCAGTGGATCTTAGTTTGCTGGGCTCTGTGGGGGTAGGTTCCACCGAGCAAGATCACTTGGCTCCCCGGATTCAGTGCCCTTTCCAGGGGAGTGAACAGTTCTGTCTTGCTGGCATTCCTGGCACCACTGGGGTATATATATTAAAAAAAAAAAAAAAAACAAACCCTCCTGCAGCTAGCTCAATGTCAGCCCAAACAGCCGCCTAGTTTTGTGCTTGAAACCCATGGCCCTGGTGGTGTAGGCACCCGAGGGAATCTCCTGGTCTGCGGGTTGTGAAGACCAGGGGAAAAGCATAGTATCTGGCCAGATAGCACCATCCCTCATGGCACAGTCTCTCATAGCTTCCCTTGGCTAGGGGAGGGATTCCCTGACACCTTGCACTTCCTGGGTGAGACAACGCCCCAACCTGTTTCTGCTCACCCTCTGTGGGCTGCACCCACTGTCTAACAGTTGTAGTGAGTACAGTTGTAGTGAGATGAACTGGGTACCTCAGTTGGAAATGCAGAAATGACCCACCTTCTGTGTTGGTCTCACTGAAAGCTGCGGACCAAAGCCATTCCTATTCAGCCGTCTTGCCCAGTAATCTTGAAGTGGTATTTTTAATACATAATACAACTTAACTTTCATCTTGGTATTCCTATTTTTAGAGGAAGAAACTACAATTCATAGAAGTTACGTTAAGTACCCTAGGGTCACACAGGAAGAGGCAGTGTAAACATTTGAACTTAAGACACTTAAACCCTGAATGCTGGCTTTATTCTATTTCTTGCCACGGTGCTTCTTCACAAAGTGGAGTTCGTTGTAATCAGCAGCCCCCCTTCTTTTTTTTTTTTTTTTTTTTTGAGACGGAGTTTCGCTCTTGTTAACCAGGCTGGAGTGCAATGGAATGGCACGATCTCGGTTCACTGCAACCTCCGCCTCCTGGGTTCAAGCAATTCTCCTGCCTCAGCCTCCCGAGTAGCTGGGAGTACAGGTGTGCGTCACCATGCCCAGCTAATTTTTGTATTTTTCAGTAGATACGGGTTTTCACCATGTTAACCAAGATGGTCTCGATCTCTTGACCTCGTGATCCGCCCGCCTTGGCCTCCCAAAGTGCTGGGATTATAGGTGTGAGCCACCGCGCCTGGCCTCAGCAGCCCCACTTCTTACATCAAGGTCCCCTGATCAGAATAAAAAAGACTTCAGGTTCCAACAAATATTAGGAGAGGTCTCTGATTGGACTTGTGTGGGTTACACACAAAGGTCGAAGCCAAAGGTCAGAGCACTATGATTTTATTCTCTCTTAAAAGAAAGTAAAGACTGTTTGAGACATCTAAAATAAACAAAAACATTCTCCCATCCCATATTTGAGTCAGGCCATAGTTTAAAAGACATTTGCCAAATAACATCATTCATTTAAAACACAGTAAAATAAGCATTCAGTTTGTTGGTCAATGCCAGTGTGATGAGAGGGCTCCAGTCTACTGGCAGACATGACAGAATACACTGGAGGTCAGGCTACACTGGCTCAGCCTCTCTCTCTCTCTCTCTCTCTCTCTCTCTCTCTCTCTCTCTCTCTGTCTCTGTCTCTCTGCATCCTCAGGTAAGCCCAGTCTAAGGCTTGGTTTTCTACCTATAAATGTAGCAATTGTCATAAACAGTTCCTAAAGGCTTTCTAGATCTAATCTTAAATTTTGGAGAAAAATTCCATATAGCCATGCATAGGAAAAGAGCAGCATTTTACTGCTGTTTTCAGCCCAAATTCCTCTTTTCTAATATTTCTTTGGCCTTGCAGTGCTGATTTTGCTGGTAGGACCATAAATCTTCTAGTTTTAGGGCCTGATTTTCACAGCCGTAGCAGGGAATGTACATATTCCATTGCAATGCCCAGCTTATCTCAGCCAGAACTTCACAGAGGGAAATGAAAAACTCAGTCACTGCTGAGTGAATTGGATGTATATAATGGAAACTGGAGTGAAAATATAACTTTTAGCTCTTGCTGGGTCAACATAACTTTAAAGTAATAGAAACTGGGTTGTAATTGAGTTCATTTGATCAGTGTAGATGGACCGTTCTTAGCCTTTTGCATCCCATGCCCTTTTTGAGATAAGCCTAAATATCCCATACCAACCTTCAGCTTTGCTGAAATATACTCCTTGTTGGGCGGGGCTCACCTCTTCTCCCTTCCTCCATTAAGTCACTGTAACTCTGAATATAGACACATCTTCCCTCAATTATATTATAATATAAAGGTTGTCACTACACTGCAAGATTTGACAACCTTTACTTTCCCTCAATTATATTATAAAAATTATAAGTTGTTTTTAAGTTTCCAACTATTAAACTACAATACTGATGCTCTTATAACCTCTCTGTTCACTCCATTGTCCCACCCATGGAGAGGAGGGTCTGATATGCCCCCCTAGGAAGAAATATCCCTTCATTGAGGAGCACAGGTAGAGCATGCTTGTTAATAATACTTGCTGATTATAGACTCTACTTTTCCCCTGATATATTACCTTTTATGTAAACTTCCTCAAGATAGTTTCCAAACCTCAGTTCCTTCCACGTAAAAGACACAGAGCAAAACTTGAAAAGGTTGTTAGGAAAATTCCTGGAATCACAGTGGAAAGTGCTTGGCACAGTGTCTGCAATATAGTATGTGTTCAATGAACATCAGATAATAGTGATCAGGGATGCTGTGTACAGTTGTACGAGCTGTACTACATAGCTCCAGGGGTGGCAAATCTAACTATGATGTGAAGGATGGCCCCTGGAATTGGGATAGGCAGGAAATGATAGTTAGATGGATAGATAGATAAATAAAAATCTCTGTGTGCAGTCACCCCTCGGTGTTGGCAGGGGATTGGTCCTAGGATCCTTGCAGATATACCAAATCTTCATATACTCCAGTCCTGAAGTCAGCCCTGCAGAACCTACATAAATGAAGTCAGCCCTCTGTATCCGCAGGTTTCACATTCTGCAATTACTGTATTTTTGAGCCACATTTGATTGTGGTTATGAAACCCAAGGATACAGAGAGCTGACTGTATATATTGAAAAAAGAATCCATTTATAAGTGAACCAGGGCAGTACAAACCTGTGTTGTTCAAAATTCAATTGTATATGGATTACATAATACTACAGTGCCTGCTTGTCTGTAGGGACTGCAGTGTAGTTTCAGTTACCTGCTACAAACCACAGTCTGAAAATAGAAGAGTACAATACAATAAGATATTCTGAGAGAGAAAAAGCACATTGACATATCTCGTAATAATTGTTCTGTTAATATTCTATTCTTGTTAATTTCTACTGTAACTAATTTATAAATTAAACTTTGTCATAGATATTGTATGTTTCGGAAGATCATAGTATATATAGACTTTTGAACTATCTGTGGTTTCAGGTGTCCACTAGTGGTCTGGGAACATGTTCACTGAATAATGGAGAGCTACTACATATTAAAAATATATTATATATAATTAATATATACATTATATCTAATTATATTAATATATAGTTAAATATTATATAATTATGTATATAATTTTATATATAATATATATACTCATATTAATTATATTACATATAATTCTATATTATAATATAAATAGATGATAATTATATATAATTAACATATATATTTTATACAATGAACCTTATAAATTGCCAAACAACATAGTGACTGATTTACCAAGACTCATTCTCTGTTCCCGCTGTATAGTATCATCATCAGAGCCAGGAAGTCCAGGCCAGCCAAGTATGCAGTATCAGGCCAGCAGGATCAAATCCAAATGATCTCCCAAGCCAGTGCTTGAAAAGGAACAGCATTTGTGACCAAAACGAAAGGGGGTGTAGAACTGAAGCATTCAAAAGGGGCCATATAAGGTCTTCTGCAAACGTTCAGCCTCCCAAAGAAAAGGTTTAAGTTATTTTAAATATTGGTTGTTTAGATTGGGATGATACTAAGAGCAACATGCTGCTATTATTGCAAAGACTGCTGCCCAGAGGAGAGCAGCTCTGTCTGCCTGGGCTAGAAGCAAGTGCCTGCCCTTCAGCCTGTAGGCTGTGAGTGTTTCGTAACTGGGGGATGCTTCCATTCATGCTGAAGACGTGTGACACGAAAACAGTTTGAAAAGATGGGACAAGTCGAGGAAGGAGAGTCTGGAGAACGTTAAATTTGCCACAGGCTTCCTAGCCATATGTTTTATGGCATGAGACACTCCAAGCAGAATGTGACATTTAAGGAAGTAAAGGGAGTCTCTGACAAACTATATTCGTGTGGAAGATTCTAATTGGGCTTCCTACTTAGAGAAGATCAAATACTTCCAACTAGTGAAAAGTGAATTTCCCAGATTAACCACACATGAAATGATACTGCTGCTCACTTCTCGTTGCTGCTCACTTCTTCCTGCTCACCTAATTTGCTGTTACTCAAATACCGGCAAGGTTGGCCTTTCTCAGCAGGAAATACGTAAGCCATTCAATTCCATTTCAAAGAACGTTTATCACTTACGTATTATGTGCTAGGTAAAGGAGTGGAAATAGGACAAAAATAAAAAGAAGCAGATTCTCCTCCAAGGAGCACTCTGTCCATTCAGACAATCAACAGGGAAAGAAATGCTTGCAAAATGGTAAGTATGGACTTTAATAGTGATACCAACGTAGTTCTTCCAGAGTGGTGGACAGCAAAAAAGAAAATAAAACATGGATTCCCAATTTATTGTTATATTAAAGTTAGAAAGAAACTGATGCACAAAGAAATTGTAGACTAAAGCAGAACCTTGTTTGTTCAGGGAAAAAATATTTGAGGCATTTCTATGAAAGATGTTCATCAGTTGTTTTGAAAGAAGTTGCATTTTTGCTTGCAAAACAGCACTTTAGATCTACGTGGTAAAATCACTTCACCTTAGCCATTGCATCCATGATTAATTAGTTGATGAATAAGAAAATCATGCTTTAGTGGGATCTAATTTCTTTAGTGAGCTCAATTTATTTGGACGGAAATGTGTACAGATAGAGCGTTCTAAAAAATCTTTTTCTGCAATCTTATTTTCCAATCATCCAATCCTTTCATCCTTCAAAAGTAATCACCACTTTCAAATAAGAATGGCAAAAATGGCTGAGTTCCGACCTGGGTAAAGGAAAGGTTATCCTCTCAGTTTAACATGCCTGACATTTTAAAGAATAATCCAGCGGAAAAGACAGGATTGGACATTTTAAAATAAATCTACCAATTCCAAGGTTAGAGAAGGAACTCAAAACATCGTTCTGTCGTGTCTATCCCAGGACTTTCACTGATTTGGCCTGTTTTGTGGACAACCTGTTGCCCTGAATTATGGCCCTCAAATTAGTTTATCTGCACATTCTCAGACATTGCCTCCTGTTATCTGGACATAATAGCAGAACCCAGTTCCTTCTTTATACACAAAATGTTATACTTTGTGATCTGACAAGATCATAGCAAACCCCAGGAAATCAAACCAACAGCTGGGCACTTTCAATAAAAATGATTACCATTTATCGAGTACCTACAGTAAGCCAGATGTGGTGTTTAGCTACTCTATTTAAATAATTTAGGCCAGGCACCATGGCTTATACCTATAATCCCAGCAATTTGGGAAGCCAAGGCAGGTGGATCACTTGAGCTAAGGAGTTTGAGACCAGCCTGGCCTACATGGTGAAACTTCGTCTCCATTAAACATACAAAAATTAGCCAGGCCTGGAGGTGCATGCCTGTAATCACAGCTACTTGAGAGGCTGAGGTATGAGAATTGCTTGAACCTGGGAAGCAGAGGTAGCAGTGAGCTGAGATCATGTCACTGCACTGTAGCCTGGGTGACAGAGTGAGACTCTTGCAAAAATAAAAATAAATAAACATAATTTACTGCTCAGAGTAAAGCTACATGGTAGTATCATTAGGTCCATTTTACAGTTTTTACGTCATGCCTTGTACAAAGTCAGATGGCTAATAAGTGGTAGAGTTGAATTAAAAACCCTGTCTGCTAACTTCATGGAAATATAGTCAACTAGATGAAAGCAGGGAAGGTACAGTGGCTCACACCTATAATCTCAGCACTTTACTCCTAAAGTGCCAAGGAAAGAAAATTGCTTGAGCTTGGAGTTTGAGACCAGCTTGGGCAACATAGTGAGACCCCATTTTTACAAAAAATTTAAACATTAGCAAGGTAACATTACCTAGCTCATGCCTGTATTCTCAGCTAGTTGACAGACTGAGGCAGGAGGATCACTGCAAGTCCAGGAGTGAGGGTGCAATGAGTTATGATCATGCCACTGCACTCTAGCTTAGGTGACAGAGTGTGACCCTTACCCTGTCTCTAACGTAAATAAAATAAAGCAAGCATAGGTAAAAGAAACAGGATATACATCTAGGTATTTTTACCCCAAAGTTTGGCCCTGAAGTAAATAAACATCTCAGCTACACTGACCTCCACTGAGATGCCGCTTAATATAAAACATGTGCCCAGAACAAGACTCTTCTGTTATAGGGTACCAAGACTCTATACCAACATCCGTAGAGTATCCATTATACACAAGGTAATGGATGGGAAACTATACTGGGAAATACAGGATATGGAGATGGGGGCTCCATGGGTTATCATATAATTAAAGAGTAAATTATCGTAGATTGGTGACTAGATATCTGCATATACATACACCAGGGGTAGGGTATAGTCATTCTTTCATTTATTCAACAAATATTCCTTGAGTGCTACTTTTTGATCATCTAAGCCTGTGTTTATTCATGTGAAAAATAAGGATAGTAGTTTCCTTGCCTGCATTTGCAGGCTGCTGCAAGGATCTAATGAAGTAACGTGCAAAATCATTTGGATGACTCTGAACTGCCCCACTGCCACACACTTAGTATTACTGTGAGGCAATGTGGACAGGATAAGAACTTGGAATTCTGGAACAACCACACTAGGGTGTGAATTCCACTGCTGGGTGACTTAGGGAAATGTGTGCCCT
This sequence comes from Cacajao melanocephalus, assembly GCA_963573385.1. NCBI lineage: Eukaryota > Metazoa > Chordata > Mammalia > Primates > Pitheciidae > Cacajao > Cacajao melanocephalus. The sequence continues at coordinate 60,004 of CAUYLG010068007.1, forward strand.
TGCTCTAAACTCCCATGTCAAAAAGTAATCTGTGAAATGTTTGTTCCTTAACAAAAGCACCTGATAAACACTACCATTATGAGGTGGATGGGATCTGGATACAAATATGGCACCAAATGTATCAGGAAAAGGGCATGCATTTGTGAATCACAAAGGCTGAATCCTGGCTCTGCCACTCACTGATGTGAGATCTTGGACATGTCATTTAAACTGTTTAAACCTTCATTTCTTCACCTATAAAATGGGTGAATTAATAGCAATCTCATAAAGTTTTCAGAACACTTACATGAAAATATGGATATAGAGCTCTGGTGTAATTGAAACTGCTGGATGAATGGTGCAAGCTGTATGTTAGATGAACACGGCTCCTGACATTAATAAATATGATCTACCTCTGGTTTCACCATCTCTTTCAACTTGAATCAGTGAAAGTAGTCTTGGAAAAGATGGAGAGAATAGATAGAGCATGGCTGACTCTCAATATCTCTTACCTTCCCTATTACCTTCTCTGTGTTAACTGCTATCTGCATAGAAAGGTTTGTACATGGCTGGGCAAATTCTAGGCTAGAAGGAAAGCAAAGCATCAGCTGTTCCAGGTAATCCCTGCGACCCCTTTCTCAACGTCTAGGTCTTTAGTGGGAAGCTCTTCCTGCTGAGGACCTCTCCAGGCAACCAAGAGGAGCCCACACCAACTTTCTCTCACCTGTCTTATATCTGATCCTTGGGAAATGCTCACGTATCCCTTCCCCAGCATATTCTGGAAATGCAGGCTGTGCCAACATTCTCCCCATGCTAGCACCAGAGGAACTGGTCAACCCTTCTTTATCCTGTAATTCCCTGGAAGGAGGAGGTCCCTGGGCCACGGTTCTTTTAGTCACAGACTTTTCAGGCCTAAGTTGGACATCAGTCATGTAAGTCTTCTGAACACAGAGGGTACAATTCAAAGCTCTTCAGGAGCCCCTTAAAGCCGCTCTTCACTAGGCTAGTGATAAGACCAGGGGTTGGCAAACTTCTTCTATAAACATCAGGATGATCACTATTTCAGGCGTTTCCTCGCTACCACTCAACTCTCCCTCTGTAGCACCAAAGTGGGAATAAATGATATGTTCATAAATGAGTGTGGTTGTATTGAATAACATTGTATTCCTGGAAGCTGAAATTTGAATTAAAGTTAATTTTCACATCATAAAATATTTTTTTGATTCCTTTCACCCCACTCCAACCATTTAAAAGTGGAAATGTCATTCTGAGTCCACAATACAAAAACAAGCCGAGGGCTGGAGTTGACCTGCCTACTGTAGTTTCCTGACCCTATGAATGATAGTATTTGCACCCCTCTCCCAAAAAGCAAAATGAAGGATAACACAGCAAATATCTGCTTGCATACAAAATCGCTTTGCCAATCTGTTTTCAGAATCCAACTCTGCATAATTTGGCTTCTTTTGATACCCTCAAAGTTGGAGCTTCAGTGCTGTTTTTCAAAGGTGGCACTATTTTTCAGATTAGAATCGGTATTTTTAGATTCAAAGAGACCTTAGGAGGGTAGGGAGTGGGGGTGAAGGGTGGTCTGTCAAGAGTACTGGATCAGTTTATCGTACATTCTCTTTAAAAATCTATCTGGATTTGTCTTACTCACCTTGTTCTTTTGAATCTGTCTTACTGACACACCTCAGTTGAAAATCAGATAGCGTTCCATTCCAAAATCGTGTAGCAGTAGCCATGGCTGCCGCTGTCATCACCACTGTCTAGAATCTATGGGTAAGCAGTAAAGAAAGATTAAATGGGGCCAGTGATGGCATTTTCCCTTTTCTTCCATTTCCTTGCTTTAGGTAGATGTAGCTGAAGTTGTTGATTCAAAGTGACCAGGAAGAAGCAAAATTATTCTGTTTACCTATCTCAGTGTATCTTCTCTTCTATCCTGGAAGTCCATCCAGGGTGAGATTTGAGGGCACTTTGTCCGCATGCTGTTGATACAGTCATCCTTGGAATGTTGGCTTTGGAAAATAATGTGACATCTTTCAAGTTTTGACATCATCCCCCAGAACAGACTCTGGCACTACCATCAGTTGTCATCCCTCTTTACGAGACCAAGATATTTCTGTTCTATGTGGACTCGTTTTTGTGTATTTTCAACAGCAGTTTAGTTTTAAGCATATTTAAGTAGCAAATGTATATCTACCCCTGTGGAGGCTGTTTTTGCCAAGTGGACTACTTCAACACCAAGCTTCTTTCGGCTCTACGTTTTTAAGCTTAGTGGAGACCATGTGATTTACACTAAGGAAAGACAAGGCTCAGCTTAAAAGGAAAATGATGGAGTCTGGATTTTTTTTACCCATCTCTTTTTCCTTCTGGAAGTATTACTGTGTTGTAATAAAGCTGTAGTACATCAAATGGATATTGATATGCTTCATATCCAGGGAGCAATTTCTGGGCCACGTTTTTATCTGAATACTCATACTTTAGCATCATATAAGATCTGCCTTCTGACAAGTTCAAAGCACTATAGAAACGTGACTTCATTAATTTACTCCACATCTCAGAGAGTTAGGAAGGGACAGAAGTCATTTTTCTTCCATTTTGCAGGTGATAAAGCCAAGGTCCAGAGAGGTTTTGACTGAAATAGGGGTACACAGCCAGTGAGCAGGAAGCTTCCAATATAACTTCATTTACCAGTCTGTGAACTCTTTCATTTTATGTTATGATGGATGCTACTCAAAACACAACCATAGAACAACTTCACATAAACAAATGAACTTAATGAAAAACATTTTTTATAAAAATGTATCAACATTCCAAACCTATAAAACAGTGGTGCTGTTTTTGAGATTAGAATCAGAATTTTCAGGTTCAAAGAGAACTTAGAGATCAAAAACTTGCTCATTTACTTTATATTGAGGAAAATGAGACCCAGAGGGAATAAAAAATATTCTCATGTTGTCCAGCTAATTAGAGGAAAAGAGACCAGTTCTCCTGATATTTTGTGACCTTTATACTAGATTCAGGATGGCAAAAACACTTTCCCACTCTGTGCCTTAGCAGACATCAGTAATGGATCAGGCAGCCATAATGAATTACTCAGAGTTAACACTAGAAATAAAGCTATTTGCCATTCATGATATTAAAATGCTAAATACAATTTTTAAAGCTGTTGACTTCTGATGGGCACATAGTATATGGCAGGCATGGTACATGTATTTAATTGCATTCTTACAACATCTCAATGAGATTGGCACTATTACAGATTTGGAAAGTCAAGTTAAGAGATACGCTGTAACACTCAAATCACACAGCTAGTAGGCAATAGACTGAAGAACTGAATCTAGGTCTTAAAAATTCACATATACACACACACACATTTATGGACACACACACGTGAATTTCATTTAAATGTTCTCTATTTCGGATACTCCCTTTTGAATACAATTTTTAGGTCATCCTATTTTTTTCCCCTTTACTTATCTTAACTTTGGATAAGTGACTTTTTCCTTGCTGAATTTAACAATGAGATGAGATGCTCCAAGTTCACTGAATTTGAAATTCAAAGCAATTCTCTGTTTTGCAGTCTCCCCTCAGTTGTGATTTGCTGCAGGTTAGAAATGGCCCTTTCCTGACAGGCAAAGTTGGTAGCACAAATTAACTCTTTTGTTGGAGATTTGTGGTGTGGCCTTCTCTACACCCTACTCCCTTACCCCATCCATTTCCAAACCCCTTACACAACTTCCTCTGCTTTCCTATCCTCGAGGGAACATGAACAAATTCAGCCCTGCTGTGTCTGGCATTTTAAATGGAGCTGGGGCCAGGCCAAAATAAAGTATTCCAGCATTTTCTAACCATTCACCAACAAAAAGAATAAGAAGGATTTATAGCAATTTTCAGTTATATGTAAATATCACAAGGGTAGCTTAAGAGATGAGGCATGAATTCTAGAACCTGTTGTCTTTATCTTGCTATATCAAAAGGGAAAAATAAAAACAAAGACCCAGGAGAAGTGAAATTTACACAACCTAAGAGGATTTTTAGCTGTCTCTAAATTAGTTACTAGTTCACCCAAGTCTGCAGGGAAAATTTCAAGGAAGATCACAACAAAATGCCCTTTTCTGGACCCAGAAATAAATCTACAGTGATGATCTTTCTTCGGTAAATGTGGCCAGCCTCTGGTGACCCAGCTTGGCTCCTTGACTAGAGCTTGGGAATTCTCATTTTAAGGCCTCACAACATTACCACATGGCATTAGGCCTGCTTACTAACAAAAGGACACAGCTTTTAAACACTGTGGGTCCCTCTCTGTAGCTTCTATTTGAAGTTAAAGGAAATAAATGGCCCCAGATGATCCTTTTCTAAGAGTAAACCACATTTATCATCCCAGTAAAGAGGTGAAAACAAACATCCTTAGTGTTTGCATGTTGAGAGCCGAGATCCTAGTTTCTCTGGTGGAAGTCAAGCACTTGGCCTGTATCTAGACTGTATTTAAACAGTTTCAGATGCCTAGTTTTACCTGGTTTCTTAGAAAGATAAACTGACTCCAGGCCCCCAAGGGTGTTGGCTATAACTGGCTGCTTTGCCAGTGTAAAACATAAGCTACTGAGAAGAGTTCATCCTATCTGAAGGCTCGGGCATCCTCAGCAAATAGTTTATTCTGCACCTTGTTAATACTAAGAGGTATTTAACGTAAACTCTGAATTATTAAAACCCTGTGTGGCTTTTAGAAACACAGCTGCACCTCCCGGTGTCTTGTTGAAGTTCCCTTGTTTGGTCTCTATCAAAACCATGTAGCAGTAATGTGCTGAGAAGAAAAGGTAAACAGTTCTTGATTTCCTAATTTTTTTTACAGCTGTGTTTGTAAACACGTGTTTGTTTGGTTTGGTAAGTGAATGCCATTTGAGATGCTTTGGTTCAATTATATGGCTGCCATCACTCAGGAAGCACTGAGTCTACACAAACTTCAAGGAAAAATCTAATCGATATAGATGGCCAATCTAAATAATTGAACAGAAATACATATATACAGATAACATATTAACATTTAGGGAAGAGAAAGAGAGAGAAGGTGAAAGAGAAAGATTGAGATTCCTCCTGTGACCCTTTGATAATGTGGAAAGACTCCTCGGGGGATGTAGCATTGCAGGTAGATATTGTGCGGTATTTCACCAGGCATAGATGAGAGAGAGGACATACATGCACCTGCAACATGATTTTTAAAGAAAAGGTTTGGATGTCTGCGTGTAATTTATACACCTGCTTCTCTATCTGCACTCTTTTTAGTTTTGGTCTGGCTTTTCTTTTGATACTCTTATATCCTTTCTAAACTTTCGTATTTTCCCCAAACTCTTAATTACAGGAGTTCTGTCCTTGTGGGCAAGGATCATATTTGTGTCCTCTATAACTCTATACACAAGATCATTATGCCCTGGAGTATGATATGGGTTTAGTAAACATTTATTGAATTAAAATTGTCTGCAGTCCACTTCTCTTCCCTTCCTTTCCATTCCCACGTTATGAACTATTCGTGGTTGCTTCCTAACTGCTGTCGCTTACCATGATTTGGACATAAGAAATGATCCACAAACATTTGACGAAAACATGGATGGAGCAACTTGGTGACACTGATATTAGGAAACAGTGCCCACAGATCTGTAAATATGACCACCTTGTTAAGTAGTGTGTAAGATGTTTGATTCTTGGAACAGAATTCTAATACCCAGCCACAGGCTGAACCTTTGCTGTTTGTAATTTGATTGAGTAATCTCAACAACATGATGAAATCAGAACAATCCTCTTGGTGTTGCAGGTGAAAAGAAAATAAGGCTATAAGAGGGGAAATTGTTTTCTCAAGTTCTCTAAGATCATACACAAGGGAGTCAGGAGCTGTACTTATGCACATCTCACTTCTGATCCAGAGTTCTTGTAATCTTGAAATAATGGCTTCGTTATTTCAAGATTATATTTTATTCCATAGCAAACAAAGTTCTAACTAGACCTGTCCTTAAAGAACCCCCTATGCCTATGTAGTATATAAGAAGAAGAGCAGGCCGAGCACGGTGGCTCATGCCTGTAGTCCGAGCACTTTGGAGGCCAAGGTGGGTGGATTACTAGGTCAGGAGTTTGAGACCAGCCTGACCAACATGGTGAAACCCTGTCTCTACTAAAAATATAAAAATTAGCTTGGCATTGTGGCACGCCTGTAGTCCCACCTACTCAGAGGATGAGGCAGGAGAATCGCTCGAACCCAGGAGGCAGAGGTTGTAGTGAGCCAAGATCATGCCATTGCACTCCAGCCTGGGGGACAGAACAAGACTCCATCTCAAAAAAAAAAAGAGAAAAAGAGCAGAAGCAGAAGAAGGAAGATTGTCTCAGACCATTTGGGCTGCTATAACAAAAATGCCATAAACTTGGTAATTTACAAGCAATAGAAATTTATTGCTCACAGTTCTGAAGTCTACGCTAAGTCCAAGATCAGAGTGCCAACAGATTTGGTGTCAGGGAGGGCCTGTTCCTCATAGGTGACAGCTTCTATGTATGTCTTCACCTGGTGGAAGGGTAAAGGGCTCCCTCAAGTATCTTTATAAGAGCACTAATCCCTTTTATGAGGGAGCAGCCCTCACAACCTAAAGAGATCCCAAAGGCCTCAACTCTTAGTATCATCACTTTGGGGGCTATGTTTCAACATATGAATTTTAAGGAGACACAGACATTCAGATAATAGCAAAGGTAGAAAGAAAGAGGGGGGATGGAGTATCAGCCTCAGTCCAGTGTCAGAGCTGGCTCACATATGCATACATTTTCTCCAGACAGTTTGTTCCTACGTGCATTGCTGCCATACACTTCCAGCTGCTTAGTGAATAAAATAGTGCAGAAAATTGAATTTTATCATGTGAAATCTAAGTGGGAAGGCAAAAGGAGCTGGAAAATGTATTACAGAGTAATCTCCATGTAACAACCACATGCAACACATCGCCATTTGCTGATGTGTTACATTTGGTTTTTCCTGCCACTGCTGTGATTTCTGAGTGCATAATCGGGAGGTATCTGTAAATCCCTTCTGATAGAGTTTGAATATTTGTCCCTGCCCAAATCTCATGTTAAATTTCTGTTGTTGAAGGTAGGGCCTTGTGGGAAGGGTTTGGGCCTTCGGGGTGGATACCTCAAGGCTTGGTGTTGTCCTAGAGACAGTGAGTTCTCATGAGATTTGATTGTAAAGTCTGGCTCCCTCCCACTTACCCCCACCCTCTCTCTTTCTCCCTCTTGCCCCTGCTTTTGCCATGTGAAGTGCAAACTCCTGCTTTGCCTTGCACCATGAGTACAATTTCCCTGAGGCTTCCCCAGAAGCAGAGCAGATGCTGGTGCCAAGCTTCCTGTACAACCTATAGAACCATGAGCCAATTAAATCTCTTTTCTGTATAAACTGTCCAGCCTCAGGTTTTTCTTTACAGCAATGCAAGAATGGCCTAATATACCTTCTCTCAGCTTCTGACAGGGCAGTGGTACTCCCAACAGCACTGTGAAAAGCAAGATTTTGCCTCAAGTGTCAGCCAGGTATACAGCTGTCTATGAAACTTCACCATAGAGAAATCTTTGCCTTCTCTGAATGCCTATTTCTTGCAACTTGGACCATCTTCTATCTTCCAGGCAAGGTTCAAATCCAATCAGCTAATACCTTAGTTATCATTGAACACTTGACAGGGATTACCAGAACCCTGTCTATTATTCAGCTGAATAGAGGCCTGGCTTATGACCAAGAGGGAGCAAAGGAGGCATGGGAAGGTGCTACATACCTGCCTGCACCAGGCTTTGCTGCAATGGCCTGCCTATTATTAAAATCTCGAAATTTTGAGGTCTGTGTCTGGGGAGATGAGAATGTTAAAAGTCTCAAAGAAGTAACTTTCATGAATTTAAGTTGGAAACATTTTAGCAAGTCTTACATTTAGAAACTTTGTAAGTGAAGGAACCAAAAATGTGCCTCTAGCAAGAAAGTTTTCTTCCTTTAAATAAAGAAGCAAAAATAAAGCCCCAAATACATTGAACATAGGGGATAGCTATTAATTATTTTGTAAAGGTATACAGTAGCTCACATTCAGAAATACAAAATATATTTTTTCCCTTTTGCCTCTTCCTTAACTCCCCTTACCCCAGGTGTGATCTGTCTCTATCCTTTTCCATGTCCCTTTCATTGCGTGATTATTAAACTTGCTTCTTACAACCTGACCCCTTGCCAGGCAAAATCAATTGCTTATATTTCTCTGCATCCCCAATGGCCCTGCTATATCATGCATTGAAAGAAAAGTCACTTTGAGAAAAGGGCAATGAGATTCCTTGCACTGGGCCCGGTACTTCTGCTACTATTAAATTAAACTGTTTATCCCATTACTGCCACTCAAATTTCTGTCTGGAGGCTGAAGGGGCTGCAAGCGTCAAGTGGAGAAATCGGATCCTAAACCCCCACTCCCCCTGCTCCTACATTATGCATAGGACCAGGCAGCCCCAAGTGGGGAAGGACCAGACAGTGGCGGACTAGAGGGCCACAAGGTCATGTGGGTATCCCCAGGCCACCAGGGCAAGGTCAGGCAGTTCTGGACACTTACACTGGCCTGCTTCCAAGAAGCTAAATAGTTTGAGAGGTGGAGGAGGGGAAAATGGAAGGGAAAGGAAGCAGTCCACTTTCAACCCATCCTCCACTGTACTCCACTGCAGAGTGAACTTTCAAGAACATAAACTCAATCAGACCTGCCTCTGCTTAAAACTTTCAAGGATCCTCTTGACTTTTGAAGAATTATAATGTGGCCACAGCCCACATCTCCAGTCTGGCCATTCAGGCAGTGCCGAGGACTCACTGCGCTCTCTTTTATCTCCCTGTTTTGGTACAGGCAGTCCCCTCTGCCTGGGCCTCCCCTGACTTTTCAGCCTTGTTTGGTTAATTCTCATGCATCCCTCGTGTCTCAGCTTTAGTATTGCCTCCTCTGGGGTACCTCCTCAGATCCCACCACCATAGTCCTATTCTGGGATATGCACTATGGTCTGTATTAGGAATTGGAAAACTTTCTCTAGAGATCCAAATAGTAAATATTTTAGGCTTTGCTTTGCAACTACTCAGTTCTGCCATTAAAGTACAAAAGCCTATGCAAATGAGTATGTCCTTGTTTTATTAGAACTTTATCGACAAAAACAGATGGTAGGCTGAATTAGGTCCATGGGCTGTAGTTTGCCAATCCCTACTTTATGTTTTCATAGTTTTTTTAAGATTTAATGTATTATGACCTTAATCAGAGACCAGGGTCATCTTGGGGACAAGGACTAAGTAAGTCATCTCTGCACTCCCAGACGACCCAAGGCATGCATGATGTCCAATGGCAGTTGAGCACACACACATGTGGATGAAGAAACGGGAAGTTACAGTCAATTGATCTTCTATGACTATTTATCTCTTCCACAATCAGTCCTTTCTCTTAGCATTTTCTAAAATACTAAAATTGTCTTTGAATTTGGGGAAGAGATGAGGGAAGTAGATTAGTTAGCAAGAAGCTTGTCCTGTTGTGGTCTCTGAAGGGGAAACAAGGACACAGGAAATTTCTTCCTTTCAGATTTCCAGGCCCTGAATATCTGGCTCTTCAAAAGATTCCAGATTATACTTGGTAGGCCTTCCAGCTCCCAGATTGCTGGCAGGATCTGGTAAGCATCATTCTTTGGGCCTACACATCAGGGCTGTCAATGGTCTGACCCCTCCAATATCTTGTTGAGACACATTTTTGTCCATTGCATCCTGTTGAATTTCCAGCAAACCTGGGTAGCTTCTGGGCAGGCATTTCTGGCTGTTTCTCTATAGCAGTGACAACTAGCTATGGTATTTGGACATGCCTGGGTATCTCCAGGGACCTTAAAGGGAATAAAGGATTCCTGTCTCTCCCTCAATAGCTCACATCCGAATGAATTTTAAAATGCTGTCATTCTACAGCAACCAATACTACCACCCCCATAACAGAAACCACCTCCCAAAGCTCTTTGGAGAGGTAGAGGGAAAGAGAAGAAAGAATGGCAAAAGGATGGTAAATTTTTGCCCTTTTTCCCTGTCCAGTTCACATTCCCTTTTTTCCTGCTGTAAGTACCTTTGTTTCCATGTAGGAAATCACTGCTTTACTTCTCTCCCTCAATTCATGAGGTCTGTAGAAGATAGACTAACACTATGATCGAAGGGTTGGTGCATGATTCAGGCCTCACCAGTCTGTGTGTTCCATCTCCCTGACCAAAGAGGCTATTTCAGAGGGATAGGCCTGTGGCCCATATCAAGCTCACTGAATGATTTTTGGTACTTTTGCTGGAACTACTGGGAAAACTTAGGTGAACTAAGGGGATATGATATAAGTCAGGAGTAACCAGCAGCCACTTAGTCAAAATGGGTGGATGCAGGGTTGAGAGACAAAGAGAGTCAGTTCTAATGGTATCTGAGCCCCTGATCCAGCCTTACCTGAAGCTTGACATCCCCACTGAACTTTTCAGGATTGTGAGCCAATAAACTACCATGTTTGCTTCAGTTAGTTAGAGTCAGGCTTCCAGCACTTGTGACTAAAAGAATCATTACTACTAGAAGGAGTGTTTATATACTCAAAGCACTTAAGACAGAATGTTCTAACTTATAAAAGTTTGGGATTCCTCATTCTAAGAATAGAATTTTCTGCAATCAGGTTGGCTAGTACTTCATTTTGACACCTCCTCCTGTGGTAAGCAAACATGTAAATGATGACGCACTTTCTTGCATGCCAAAGATAATTTGGGTCCATGAAATTAAATGCATTAAGAGCCAGGTACAGTGGTATAATTTGTGATCCCAGCTACTTAGGAGGATGAAGTGGAAGGATCACCTGAGTCCAGGAGTTTGAGACCAGCCTGGGCCACATAGTAAGACTACATCTCAAAAAAAAAAAAAAAATGTGACAGAAATGGCCTCCACTGATCTATCATGGATAGTTCCCTTTAAAGTTATTGGATAGTAAAACTGGAAGAGACCTCAGACTGTTTGGTCTGGCCTCCTCATTTGACAGAGGAGGAAACTTACAGCCCTGGAGAGAATGTTTACTAAAGCTGTGCATATACTTTAGTGGCCAACCCAGCATTAGAATTTAGGTATCCAGACTCATCCCTTGATAAGAAGCCTGCAACTTTGTACAGGCTAGAAAGGTGCCATGAGAGTGAAAAGGAAGATGCATTTGGAGTCAGAAAAGGTGTGCATGACCTTGGACAAATCCTTTGATCCTTTGAAAACCCAGTTCCTTATTAGGAAGATAAGGAATGGAATTAGTTCTTTGCATCTCACAGGGATGTTGTGATGAACAAGTGATAAATTATAGATAACAGTGCTTTATAATCTCGAAAGTAGGATTTTTGCATTCAGCCAACAAATGATTGGAGTTCTGCTCTGTGCTTAGTACACATATAAGAGTCAACAATGCACGAAGTCATGCTCATATGAAACATATATTTTAGCACAGGGAGACAGAATAGACAAAGCAGAAAAATGTTAAGTCAGATAGGATGTATTATGAAGAAAAATAAAGCAAAGAAGGAGGTACAAGGGATACAGATGTAACTAGGCTGGGCAGGGAAACCTCACTGAGAAGATGATAGTGGAGCATCTCCTACCTAAGGAAGGAGAGTGAACCAGTCCTGCAAATGGAAGAAGCTGTTTGTAAAACATGCCTTCTTTCTGTGAAGTCACGGTTTCTTAATGAATTCTAAACTCTTATAACTACTTGGTCAAATAGTAGTAAGCTTTGCCCAAATATATGTCTGGTTGTACTTGTCGAGTGGCAATAATAATAATAATAAAAGTAGAGGTGAATAAAATAATAGAGTTTGGAGCATGGGAGAGTATATATTGGCATATTCTTTACTGAGGGGAAATTTAGCAATAGATTATTTCTATTCTTCCACCCAGAATTTCTACTTCTAGGCACTTGGACTAAGAAAATAACATAATTACATGTTACATGATTTTTTTTAAGTAATTACTTTAAAATGGCCCCAAGAGTCCACAGTTCTTTCAAAACTGTGTGCAATGACTTGGCTACAAAAGTGTTCATTATCTCAGCATTATTTATAACAATTCAACATCTGAAACATCTTAAACATCCATCTGTGTGGAATTGGCAATCAAATATGTTATTTTCACCAGAAGTTCTAGGAATGGCTCAGTTTGGGCTGATTTGGTTTATGGACCCATCCCTAAACTAGTCTCTATGTCCAGGAAAACAGAAATTACTGCTTGGTAAGAAGCAGTTCTATGCAGCCACTAGAAATGATATCATAGACCTTTGTCTGTATTTGTCTTCACATTATGCACTTAAAATGGGTGCATTTTGCTGTCTGTGCATTTTATGCGCAATAAAGTTTGTCAAAACAAAAAAGGTAAAACTATAGAAGTATTTATTGATGTTATTATATGTTCATTTATTTTTAATTAGTAAATTAAGCATTTATTAATTCATTTAACCAGTCTTCCTATGAATGAACACTTAGTTTGTACTCTTTTGCAAATCTCAAGTGTTGTCATTATCTTTTTCTAATAAGGCTCTTTTGACACATATGTAAGTATTTCTCAACGATAGGATGCCCAAAAATGAAACTGCTAGGTCATAGAATATATGCATTACTAGCTTCATTTCACATTCCCATATTTCATATGTGCTACAGTTACATGCTGTATGACACATTTTTCAAAAAGTGACCATTTGGTCAATAAAATTTATCCAAAAACAACAAAAAAAAGGTGTAATGATAGAAGTACTTACTTACATGAGAGATTTTTATTTGGAAAAAAAATAAATCACAAAATGGATGCACCATGTTACCTAATATATGTCGCATATAGGTTAAAGCAAAGTCTAGAAGGATATACTCCAAAATATTAAAAAATCTTCTGACTAGTGGGCTTACAGATGATTTTTATTGTCTTTTTCATTAAGTAATTTTTTACTGGAAAAATTAAATCATGCTCCTGCTTTCAAAAAAAAAATCATAGTACAAATGAATATAAAATAAAACAACTCTAGCTCTTTCAAATAACCATTTTATTTATTTATTTATTTTAATTTTTTTTTTATTTTTTATTTTTGAAAGAAAGAAAAAGAGAGGAAAGAAAGTGAGAGTGAAAGAAAGAAAAAAAAAGAATGTAAGAGAGAAAGAAAGAGGAAGAGGAAGAGGGAGAGAGAACGGGATTCTTGTTCTATTGCCCAGGCTAGAATGCAGTCTAAAAATGGGTATTAAAAACCTCTTTTATGCCAAT